>LPNX010385868.1:55554-72438 GCA_001517045.1 Pseudotsuga menziesii | reverse complement strand
ATATATATATATATATATATAAATCTATAAACATTAGTATTAATATTAAGAACAAAAATATTTAAAAAATATGAAATAAAATAGAACAAACAGCCTTTCAGCCTTTCATTCGCAACCTGCAAACGTATCGCAATAATTTTATCCTTCGACTTCTCTGTCGATCTGCACATTTGATCTACGCATTTGTCCTTCCACACTTTAACCTGTAATAGACAAAATAAACTCTCACAAACTAAAAGCTCCACCGCTCATTATCTGATCCATGTGCGACAGCTCATACCACCGCTATCGTTCAGGTTAGGAATGTATATTAATTCAATGCCCTCGTAAGGCAGGTAGATGAGATTTCAGCAGATCTACTCTATTTTTAGAAATAGTGATGGGTTAGTTGCATTGGCAGTTACATCCACTGCAGCTAATCCTGAGAGATTTTTGGGGTTCCATTAATGAAAAATCCCGAGTCATAGGCGTAACCAACCAGATCTGCATTGAACTGAAGCTTCCATGCTACATGCACTGCGTGTATCTGTTACAACACATCAAATTTCATTTTTTATTTACACCCAGTGTGCCAAGCAGACATAATTTAACACCATTTGCGGGGTATGATCCCAAAATATCCGCTTCTTTTTGGGAGGACTGTTAGTTTGTGATTGGTGTAATACATCTCCAACATTGCCAGTCTCACGTTGCCAGGCCATAGTGCAACTTCTTCTCCTCCGGGATTTAATCAAGCAAGTATATTTCCTTAAATCGTATTCATGAGGAGTTTTTTTATAATGCATTCTAGTTAGGAGAGGTTTCGAAGTACTACCGCGAGACATGAATTCGTCTTAAAGGATTCCCCGCACAAATAGCATAAGGGGTGTGAGGATAACTGTATAATGATGCAACAATTTTGACAAGTAGGTATTCGTTATCTAATTGATCCCATGGTGAGAGTCAATTTTGAACTTAATAGAGTCAGAAGAAGCTAGAGCAGCAAAAGTAAAGCCACCTAAGTTTACCTTGTTGAAGCATATCCAACAGTGGTATATCTAGTAGCAAAGACAGAATCTAGGGTGTTAATGTTATTTCTTGGTGTTTATAGGTAAGCAAACAAGAAATAGCTTAAGGAGCATGCAAGTCTACATAATAAGCCCCCATAGGCGGATCAACAAGAGCACATCCATGGGTGTTTGTCCCTTGCCTATTCTGGATCATGAACAGACCCTGCTTATAATTCTAAAGATACTACTCCACTTGGAGAAGGATTTTGAATCCAGCGAAAGAACCGAGAGATCATTAACATTAATAAGAGGGAGGTTTAGTTACAGAATTATGTCATTTAGTTATTTAATTTAATAAATCCGGAGATATTATGCAATCTAATCAAAAGCACTTCCCCCATGCCTAATGATGGTAGTATTCTTATTGTATCATTCTTTGTCTTTGAAGCATGCCCGTTGGTTTTACTAGCTGTTAAGAGTTCCCATAGCTAAATCCCTGTGCACCTTCATCCTGAAGTAAAGGAGGTAAGGTGATCATCCATCCCATCTGGCACTCTCGTGGATATGGCATTGAACAACATCTCTCAACATCTATTATATGGTATCTCGTTTAGTTGAGTTAGTCATATTAATATGTAGCCCTCTCCCTACTTGATCGGTAAGCGAGTGAGTAAGTAACTAAAGGGAAGTATTATGAAAAAGAGATCTCCAAATAAAGAGGAACTCAAAGAAGCTTTTCAAAACTTACCTGTTTTTAAACTTTAAGGTTGGATTTTTCCATATCCCACCCGATGCATAAATGGAATGCTCGTTCATAGGAGTAAAGAAGTTGAGTGCGAAGGAAGAAGGCCAAGTTAGTTAGTTGCTGCAGAGAATCGACGCGGAAAAAAAATATGGCCCGTAGCACTTATACATTCCTTAGCTGAGATTTTGGGGTTAAAGTCACTTTGTTGACATCGATCAATTGTGGTATTTTTTTTAGTCTTTCCGGAATTGCTCTATACCGATCTCCAGGGTTGTGGTTCTTTTAAAATACATAATGGTGTCACTAGTCCTCTTGCTCTAATCAGTATGCAAGAAACAGGAGAGCAAGGCCAAAGATGCTAATGAAATTACCATAGTGGAAATTATTGTAGCCAACTTCTCATTCTGAGTTTTAGTTAAATATTCACAAGTGTTCTATATTGTAAGGACCTAGACATGATTCATTGTTTAAAAAAGACACCTACATTGATTCCAAGTTCATGTATGGTGTTGCGATTCAATTCAATTGTGTATGTAGGTATAAATCTTGGATGTATCTCCTCCGCCTTTATATCCGTCTGTTCTAGTATTTGAAACTGCAAATCATCTCAGAGAAAGCGTATTCATGCCAGCCCTTTTATCGTTAAAAAACAGTGGCATGGGAAACAGATGTGACTCTCGCGTGTTGCTCCTTTAATGTCTGTGATAATCCTCTTTGCTCAAGTACTACAGAATAAATAAGACTTTGCGATCTGAAAAGGATTTATACGAATTCGAAGATCAATTGCATAGTCAACTCAATTTCACACACATGCCATTAATTTTTCCTACCATGTTTCAAATTCGTTCATTAGTCTCACTACATTCTGAATCCCTTTATTATAGTAAGAGCTCTAAGGCACATTCTATTGTGTTAGTTCATATTGGGACAATTTGGGGCAATGAAAATTGGGCATTTAAATTTGAGGCATTTCTAGATTAGGGTCCGCCACTATGACTAAGATGATCACATATTGGACTTGCTATGTCACAGGGTTCGTTGGATTTTAACCATGAGGTTCGAAATTTGGAAAACCTTTTTTTTAAAAGGGAGTTTGTTGGAATTCATCAACTAATTCGGCTTCAAACCCGTCTACTTCTCGTCGCGAATTGTACTAGTGTGAACCCTGTCATTAATCTTAATTCAACCATGCCGTTGCCCGTTCTCCACCTTACCACCCGAGGGCCTGAACTTTTCTATCAATTTACTCATGCATTTCCATCAATGTTACTCAGCTGCGACTGCCTCTTACCAGTCTTAAATCGTGGCAGTCTCTCCTTCACCCAAAGTTGCAGAACAAGTAATCAAACTTAAAAATAAAAATAAATAAATAATAATAATTATATATACATTTATATTTTGTTATTTTTGTAAATAAATAAAATTCAAAATATATCTACTCAACAAAAAATATTTTAACAATAATAATGGAAGTGTTTGTCTAAAAAATATATATAAGGGATTTATTTTAAGTTGTTTTTTTTTTTAACTTTTATTTTTGGTAAAATAATTAAACAATTAATTTTTTTTTACCAAATATATATATAGTTATCTTATTAAAAAAAAAAAACATCAATATAATATAATAATAATAATAATAATTTTACTTCCACTTTTTGCATGGGATTATCATTAATATATAGTTAATATTTATATATTAGCATAATTTCTAATTTTATTTATTTTTAGATAAGTAATATGCAAATATATATATATATATATATATAACAATAAATAATTAAAAAAATATTAAAAATAATTAAAAATATTTTTTTTAGGTCAAACATAAAATAATGTTATAAAATTAATATGGGTTTTTGAAATAGAAGGCTTAGTTGCTGTTGCAGCCAAGCCTTTTTCTTAATTTTTATTTTTGCATAGTGGGACCTGGCCCATCTTCAATGCGGGGGAGGTAGGTTTTTTCTTCAATTTTGTTATGATCTTCATATAAACCATGCCTGTGAATGATTATGCAATAACACCTTCTACTCAATTAACCCGCTAATCTCCATATTTTATGATATTTATTAGGGCTAAATTATTTACTAGCCACATATATAATAATGTATCACATTTTTATATTATATTTGGATTTAAAGCTACGACAACACCTTTGTATAGTTACGACTATTATTTTTCACCTCTTTTATCTTATATATGTATGTATTAATTTCTAATTATATGTATATATAGTTATATTAAACTTTAAAATATAATTTTAAAAGTTTAATATAATTAGATATAAAAATTAATACAAATATAAATAATTAAAATATAGGTATAATCAATAATTATATTTAAAGTAACCATACATATACATACGAACCTAAAAGTTGTCGAACCTGAACCTTATGACATAAGGGTTGACCACTGAAAGGGTCAACCCCCTCTCTCCCTATTGCGCAATCATTATATAAGGACGCATTATGATTTTATTGCAAAACAATTGAAAACGTTAGAGAAAAAAACACATTTACTGATCTACATACATAAAGGCACTCTTCTATAAAAAAATGTTTTTGTAAATAAATCAAATTTAAAAATATATAAACAAAAACAACTTCAGAAATAATAATAAAATAGTTATGATAACATTACAAAAATTAAAAATAAAATAAAATTAAAAACTAAAAACATATAAATAAATAAAAAGTATTAGGTAACAAACATAATCATAAAATAAAAAATTACAAAATGAACTTGGAATCTTCTCTAAATCAAATTTTATGTTTGTTGTGCTAACTTGTTTTCGCAAGTCACTCAGAAATAGGTTTTGACAAAAAGGATTGATTAATGCATTGCTACGTTCATGTATAAAATAATTTTTATCTTCGACTTGGTTTGTTAAGCACATATATTTTTTTTAATATTTTCAATGCTCTCACAAGTTTGTTGCAGGAAAATGCTAACCTTTTGCAGGTTCAAAGACAAACAAATGGCATGCATAAATAATTTCCAAAATTGCAGAAAATTTTCAGAAAAATGTTCCATTGAAAGCTTGAAGAAGTTGAGTTTTCACTATGTATGTCATGACATTTTCCTGTCACAAAGAAGCCTTTCAGAAACCAATTACGCCATGTCATGATCACTTACCCTTTTTCCTTCCAAGCTTATTCATCATCCATGTTAGAGTCTATTTTTTCTACCTTATACATCATAACTTCCTGCATGTCCACCTTTCTGAGTGGAACACATTTTCCTTATTTTCAGTTCATCCTTTTCCTTATGAATAAAACCATTCAACTTCCTTTCCATGACTACATTGCTTTGTTTTCCTTGCCATAAAAACTGTTTGACCATCATATCTTTCATCTATAGTCCTACCACTCATTATGTACAACTTGTGTCGACTGATGTGGGATTCCTTAAGGCCCACCTTTCAAGAAGTCTTGCCCCATCGACCTCAACACTTTATCTGGGATAGAGACTAGAGTTCATTTTTAGTACCTTGAGGCTTGCATGCATTAATGGAAAGTTCTCTCGTTGACAATCATGGGAATACATCAATGTCCCTTAATCATTAGATCTTGCAAGTGGCTCGACATCAGCTCATTTATTCGCACTTTGCATGATGTACTTAGGTACCTTGGCACTCATTGACATCAATGGTGATATTGCCTCTCATTGGTTAATGACATTCATCAATGGTCGGTAATCCAATGACTTCTTTCCATGTTCGACATCAACACATTTATTCGCATGGTAAGAATTGTACCATCGGGTTTTGTAGCAGGTGAAGACTATATACTTTGCATGACTCCATCAACAGTTTTACAGCAGCATACTTCAACCATATGAGAGTATTATAGTTCTACTTTAAGCTTCCATCTTCATCCAACCAAGCAGCAATTCAGTTTCTTCACTTCACATTCTATGATCCAGCAGCAGTATCAACCACATTCCTATTGCATAAGTTCATCAACTTTTTGGGTAAGTGGAGGTATGTCGTTTTCTAATATTTAACCATGTAATTCCTTAAATGCTAGAAAATGAATGAATTTGGAAAATTCCCTCACCATTTTACAATACCTTACTCATTTTCATAAACCCAGTACATCTTAAGTTGTCGGGGGGGGACTATTCATTACCATTTTACCTATTCATTATCTCATTTACCATTAACCAACATGTCTTTCCCATACTATGCTTTGTTGCACATTGCTATATATCTTGGCATGATTCATAATATGAAGAAAAAGATTTCTAATATACATTGATGGTTCATCATTTCCAATGCATGTATACTTTTAAAAACCTTATGTATTGCAACAAAAATACAAGTAAAAGTAATGAATGTTGTTAACACAAGAACCAACATTTGTTATACTTATGGTTTTCACACAAGAACCAACCATAAGAAAAATTGCTGCTACTCATGCATTTCAAAATCATGGAATGATTTACTGTTACATACCATCATCATGCAAAGCCCAGCTATAAAGCCAAAACTTTTAAAGAGAATCAAATCATAGTTGCATGAGGATATGCAACCAGTCAAGTTGGGGGGAATGTTGAGCTGCAAAATACCACATTTTATTCATCTTTCATATACCATTTGTCACCTTATTCCTATCTTATCCTCCCATAAAACCATTACTATCCACCATTTTCATGAATAAATATGGGTTACCTTGTTATTTTCCAAATCATTTATTTTTTAGTATTTTGAGTGAATTTGTGGTTAATTATTGAGAAAAATAACATATTTTCATTATAGTTTAAAGTTGGATGAATTTGGTGATGCCTGTAGGTGAATTTGAAGACTTTAACAAGCTCAAAAGTGACCACCTAGTCTCAAATTCGAATTTCATCCTCAAGAACTCCCAGAAGAAGAAGAACAAAGGAGAAATGAGAAAGTGCGCATACTGCAGTAAGGGATATCATCCTGAGAGATCTTGTATGAAAAAGCAAATTGACATGTTGACCCTACTCCTAGAGAAGAATAGCATCTCCCTTCCTGATTGCTCAAAGAAGAGGGAAGGAGGATCAAATTCAAAGGACAGAGAGAGAGTACATTCCTTGGTTGCTTGCACATCAAGCTCACCCAGCTTCATCATAGACTCTAGAGCTTCTAGACATATGGTTTCGACAAAAGAGATATTCTCCTCTCTTGACATGTCGAAAGGTCCACCAATAGTTTTGGGAGATGACTCTCTCACTAACAATTTGGGGAAGGGAAGGATTGATCTTGACCATGGTAAGTTCAATAATGTGTTGTATGTTTCAGGTCTTGCCTCTAATCTCTTGTCAGTGTATCAGATGACTCATACTAGGTCTCTAAAGAAGGTCATATTATCTCCTGATGATGTTGAAATCATTGATATTTTGAATGGTAAAGTCATAGCAAAAGGTGTTGTAGATCACACTTCGAAGGTATACAAGTTTTCCCATTTTCTACCCTACTCAAATCCCTCTGCTCTTCTGATTCATGCTAATGAAGCAAGCAAGCTTTGGCATGAAATATTTGGCCATATTAACTACAAGTATATTTCTGATTTGAGTGAAAAAGATATGGTCATAGGGTTACCAAAGATCAAGTTTTCTAAGGGAGACTGTCAAGGTTGTATCCTAGGAAAACACCCATAGCACAAGTATGAGACAACCTTTGCACCTCTTGAGCTGATCCACAGTGACATTGCTGGTCCATTCCCTCATATGTCCATGATTCAAGCCAAATATGCACTGACCTTCATAGATTACTTTTCCAGGTATTGTTGGGTTTACTTCCTAAAGCATAAGTCTGAAGTTTTTGACCTCTTCAAATTCTTTAGAGCCTTGGTTGAAAACCAGTATGGGAGGAAACTCAAGATCCTCAAATTTGAAAATGGTGGTGAGTATTTCAAGTTTGAGTTCATTTAGTATTGTAAAGATGCAGGTATTCAGATGTAGCATTCAATCCCTTACACACCACAGCAAAATGGTGTTGCTGAGAGAAAGAACAAATCACTAAAGGAGATGGCAACCTGCATGATGGAGGCTAAGACTTTGCCACCAAAGTTTTGGGTCGAGGCTATAAACTATGCATCCTACATCCAGAACTGATAAACTTGAGCAAAAACAAATCTTTCATTGAAATAAATGTTTAGTTCCAAGAAGAGCCTTTAGTAGCAGTTGAAGTTGGAGAGTCTTCTTCACCACCAGATCCATTGATTGTAAGTGGAGAGACTAATGAGTTTGCTGATTTTGATATGTCTGATAATGATGATTTGATTGTAGATCCTAATAGTCCTACAATACCAAAATGGGCATCAAATACCATTCATGCAGCTGGGGAACTAGCTGGAAATCCTAGTGACACTAGGAGGACTAGATCTCAATTTGAGACTGCCCTTTGTGCGGAAGATCCTCTATTTGCTGAGAAGTGATATCTGATGGTTGAATCAGTCCACATACATATGAATATATAGGAGATGATCCAACATGGAAAACAACCATGAAAGAATAATTCAGCTCGCTCCAGAAGAACAACACTTGGGAACTGGTTGATCTTCCCCCAGGGAGGAAGCTACTTCAATGTAAGTGGGTTTTCAAGACTAATTTTTCTCCTGTTGGTTCACCTTTGAAATATAAGGCAATATTGGTAGCCAAGGACTACTCACAAGTACATGGTATTGACTACAATGAAACCTTTGCACCAGTGGCAAAGATGGACTCCATAAGGCTAGCTCTAGCCATTGCAGCTTTGAAGCAATGGGAGGTACATCACATGGATATGAAGTGTGCTTTCCTAAATGGAGATCTCAATGAATAGATTTACATGCAGCAACCTAAAGGGTTTGTTTCTAATCCATCTTTAGTTTGCAGGTTAAAGAAATCATTATATGGGCTCAAGCAAGCCCCCGGGGCTTGGTATGCCAAGATTGATGGATTTTTGCTATCACTGAGTTTTGTTCAATGCAAGTCTGATCCTAATGTCTATTTGAAGCTGATTCATGGTTCTTTAATGATTATTGTCTTGGATGTGGATGACCTTCTAATTACAGGAAGTTCAAAGAAAGAGATTTCCTCCTTGAAGGATGTAATGAACCATGCATTTTATATGACAAATTTGGGATTGTTGAGCCAATTCTTCGGGCTCGAAATTGCTCAATCCTAACATGGAATCAAAGTACATCAATCCAAGTATGCTCTAGATTTACTGAAAAAGTTCAACATGAAATATTGCAAGCCAAGAAAGACTCCCTTCCTTTCAGGATTTAAGCTTGAAGAAGCAGGTTCTTCTCCTATGGTAAATAATACACTATATAGGCAGTTGATTGGGTGTTTTCTTTATCTTACACACACTCTACCTGATCTATATTATGTATTTAGTGTGGCTTCGAGGTTCATGGATCAGCCTCATGAGATCCATTGGAGAACAGCCAAAAGGATCCAAACTTTGTTCAAGGAACAAGAACTCATGGGATCTTCTACAAAGCAAAATCTAATCTTGATTTGATTGGGTTTACTGACAGTGATTGGGTAGGTGACAACACAGATCGGAAGTCTACATCAGGATATGTGTTCATGCTTGCAGAAGGATCAATCAGCTGGTCAAGAAAGAAGCGGAGTGCCATAACACTCTCATCTATAAAAGCATAGTATAGAGGAGTTGTAAATGCAGCAACTCAATGTTTGTGGTTAGAGGGGATACTTGGAGAATGTGGTTTCAAATCAGAGTTTTCAACTATTATCTACTGTGATAATTAGAGCGCCATTCGAATCTGCAATGATCCAGTTCAGAAACAATGAACCAAGCACATTGAGATCCATATGCATTACATCAAACAGCTTGTGCATGATGGTACCATTGATCTACTCTTCTATGCATCTTCAGAACAAGTAGCAGACATCTTCACCAAAGTTTTTTGTGAGAAGACCTTCAACAATCTCAAATCACTGTTGGGGCTTGCTGATCATGCTGTGAAGCATGATTGATGATAAGATTTCCAAAAAAATTGTTTTTCCTGTCCATGTTTAAGGGAGGATTTTCCCATTGGGTTTTTGCCTCTTTCCTTGGTTGTATGGACAAGCAGTATGTAAAGGGTGACTAAGCCTTGTTGCTAGGCCCTATAGTTTTCTGATATTTACTCATAAAGTCAGGATTAAGGGGAGGTTTTAGAATAATCAACCCATAGTTACCTACGTTAGACATTAATTTTAATTATTATTGTCTTATTACCTAGTTTCCTAGATTCCATTCTATGTTGGTTTCCTTCTGCAAGTCCTAGAAGTCAACACATGCTAAAACTGAGTCATGGAGTGCTTGGGAAACATCCTGGAAACCAAATTTAGCATGTCTTCTTTATTCCATATCCTCCAAAGCGCATATCTGCTTTTTCTAAAAATCTGCCTTGTTTTATTCTAATTTAAGGCAAAAGGAAAAGCTAGACTAGGTGTAGTTGAATTGTTTTTTGCCCACATCATCCTCCTTCCTTTTCTCCAAATAAAATCATGTATGAGTTGTCTTTCCATCCCTCTTTAGCTTTCCCACTTGACTTATCAAATTCGTGAGCATCTTCATATATTTGGAAACTGCTTTATGCACCTATGGGGGATTTGACTAGATTTAGTAAGCCTACTTTTTGACTATTTCAAATGGCATCTTTAGGCATTTGATTCTCTCATGTAATGATATATTGCAACAGCCTATTACTTCACAAGGTTGGCTATTGTACACTTATTTAATACAGATCAGTGTTATGCTCCAATTTCTGTCTCCTTTGGTGTGAATTTTGCATGTTTGATTAGCAATTTTGTGAGTGTAATTGTTATATCTCTTGGGTTCAATTTCCACATTTCCTATAAGCTCACTTTTACAAATAATTTGCTTTAGAAAAAGTGACTCGCTTTTATAAAACAAGTGGGAAGCACCTTTTACAATATTGTTACTTTATAACTTAAAATTACAAAAACTTTTACAAAAAGAAAGACTTGAAGCCAAGGCCTCTTACTTTTTAAAGAAACTTTTAACCAAGTGAGATAAGAAAAATATTTAGTAATATTATGGAGGAGAATGTTGTTGTTGTTGTTGGGAGAGCATTCCTACCCAAAAAACTGTGCCTTTGGGCTTGTAAGTCACTTTAAAAAACCACCCAAAAGAGAAAAAAATTATGAAACTCAAATGTTCTGATTTGGGGTTAGTCCTTGGTTGTCCTTCTTGAAAATGAAATTTTTATCACTTTTTTTTATTATTTACCAAGTTCGCACATAGCTCACGGCAAAGAGAATGCACAATAAAGTAAACCCTTCCCACAATGTTTTTGATTTTCCAAGTTCGCATAGAGCACACAACAAATAACATACATAGATTGAAAAGGTATTAGACTATAATTAAAACAAAAATGGAAGAAACCTGAAAGAGTATGAGAAAAAAAATTAAGTGCATTATTGTAAACATTATACCTTTGGATCTAGTAAAATGGTTGTGTCTTGGGAAAATGGAAACCTATTTTGGTAAAATGAAAAGTGTTTCCAACTAAAAAAAACACTACGGGGGAAATGGAACACCTCTCACAACCCAAAAATGCACATAAATATTAGATCCATATATACTTCCATGATATGTTTATGTGATTGGATGATCAAGGTGTTTGATCTTTTGTAAGTATCCTATGATAGCCAAACAATCAGAAGGTGCAAATACATTGTCATAGGCAGTTCCCAGTTATATTATGCAAAGCTTCAATGACCTTAAGGAAAAATTTACGTTTTCATGTTTTTTCTTTATATATGGTTTACTTTACTTTCTCTTTACATGCCCTCATGCAGAGAATCATACCATTCGATCAACCTATATAAACCCCCATGTCATACTCTAGATGATCCCGCTCACCATGACATGGGCCCTCTACTAAATCATGATCCCACAGTAGGAAACATAAGTTATCAGGAAGTTACCATAGCCTTAGACAACCTCCCCTTCTAGTTTGTAGACCTTAAATGTCTCATTTAGGTTAGTCCAAGTATATGTTTATCATCCCACCACCCCCATGTACTACCGGGAATATCAAAAGGCTGACCCAGCTTCCTCCCAATCCTCCATAATGACATCCATCCCTAGGCATCAGAAGTCCCTCTCCATATACCTCCCACTGGTGAGTATAAATCTAGCCATGGACTTCCAACATTCCTAGAAGTTAAAATAACTATTGGCATAGGTTTATTGGTTGATTTCCCCCCTACCCATAAGATGTTACCGCTAAACATTCTCATTCGTGGTTATGGCTCCCCACAAAATTCTTCAATTAACTGGACCAAGGCCCATGAGTGGGTTGTGTGCCAATCACCACCTCATAACATGAAATCAATGCATCGATCATATATAATCATTGATCATATATAATCACTACGAATATATGTTTTCCATCAAGAGAACATGATTTTATCATAAAATACCTTATCCATAATAATACTATGATTAGTAAACAATTGCATGTTAACTCTTTCCATCATACGATGGTAATCATCAACATAAAATTGTATGGTCCTCATGAAATAACATATAATTACATGACATGCTCCACATACCATAAGCATTTCAATAACATTTTATTATTAAGTGATCCTACTAAGTTATCTTGGAAACACACATTATTATAACATGATGATGATTTAAAGAACTGATGCCATCATAAAAACAAAGACCATATGCAATCATAGCCATTTACCTCATCAAACCCTGATGAATTAGAGAATATCTAAACGCTAGTCACTACATGCTATCATACGAATCAACATAACATGAAATACCACATGGCGTCACAAAATCATCATATCATTGTGATACTTCAAATGTTCACGCATTCTAATCATACGCCATCTTTCCACAAAGAAGCATAGGTCATGCAATCATAAATATCGATATAAATAATTATAGGTGGTGATCACATGTTGTGAAATTAGGAAATATTGTCAAATAAATCATTGCATACTATCGTAATGCCAAACATATCACATGATTATATCATCATTAATAAGAATTATAAGAATTTCTACAAGTAATTAACATATCAACATAAGTGTAATTGAGCCATATGTATTCATAAGATTGCAGGAAATCCTCAATAAAATATCATCAAATTACCTCAACATATATTCATCAAGATATACTGATGTTATCATATAATGAGTTTGCTAATCTCTAGACCATTTGCACCTTTCTAGGCAAGTTTGGCCAGAATCCGGCAACACGATTTCTTGTTGAAGATAATATTTTCAGTGTTAAAATTGCATTTTTTATTGCAAAAATGGATTCAGGACCCTCAATTACCCTTGGGGCAACCAGATTATGCAATTTCAATCACTGAAAACTACCCTTTGAAAAATTTCTACCGGATTTTGGCAAAAAAAACTCACTGAATTTTAGGTGCAAATGGTCTAGAGTTTAGCTTACTACATCATATAATTCCATCAAAAGCATTTGATCAACATAAATGCATGTTAAATATCACATATGCTCACATGACATATATATAAGAATAAAACATTATGGGCCTTCTTACCAAATCAATGATTAATAGCATGCATCAACATATATAAGAAATTATTACCAAATGTATATAATTCAGCAAATATGCATGTGCCCTAGGCCTGGATTTTCAAATATCTTTTGCTTATCCAATTTTTTCTGATGACGATTTAGTTATTTGGACGCCCGCCATTTTATGTTTTCCTCATATGAATAAGTGTCAATTCTTTTTACTACTTTATCATTACATTTTTTTATTTTTAAAAAAAAATTATTGCAATATTTTTAAACAATAACTATATAAAATATACATAATACCAAAAAATATATTGTGGAATGGATGAGCATAGATCTTCCTAATATTAGATTGGCATTAAAACTGTTCAAAATTAACTGCTACTCATAATCTACCTAGAAAAAAAGTAGATAGAGATCTAATACCACATCTAGTAAAGGACAAAGAAACAAGAAAAAAAACATGAAACCAACTGTTTGGCTACTTAGATTGTACAACGGACAATACAACTAATGCAAGTTTATATATATAAGTTTGAGATAGTAAGAAATTATCACCCATTATAAGCCACTTGCTCGAAAGCCATTTATATTTGTGGCAACAAAATGAGCCAGAGCCTCTCTCCATTCCTTAATACTTCTGATGCCGCATCCTGGTTCCTATTGATGTCTTTGTAGAGCTTCATCATATTACGGTAGTTGATTTCAGGATTAAAATGAGCTCTTGCAGGCACTAGGTCGATGTGATTTTGCTTGTTAAGAAATACTCACGACCCCCTAGATCTAAGTAAATGCTAGAGATATGAGGCAAAGGAATTTTTAACCTTGATTTACAAACACATCTTGCATCTTACATCTTCGATATTTCATTCTGGTTAATGTTTGAGCCTATATCCGACAACTATTGTACATTCTTGGCAGACTTCATCTGATTCCCAACGTGGTAGTGTGGAGAGAGCCTACCCGTTACAACACTTGCTGCTGTGAGTGGTTGTCCCCATCATATAGAGTCTATATTATTACTAACCCAACTTCTATGAAATACATGAATTAAAAATTATGACAGGTTATGCAAGTTGTTAGACATCAGATTGATGTTTTATCAATCAACATACCCGTAGCAATTGACATGTTCATTTTATGACTACGTGTCAAATACATTTTGAAATGGAAAAAATGTTTTGTGCTACATCAAAATTCAGGAGTGATGTGCCCTTTTTTATTTCAAGGTAACTCTACAAGTAAAAGCCATAAAATATAATACACATTTTCAATCACAACATTATTACTAGGTTGTTATTACTACTGCTAGGTTGTTTTATTGGTGTACTTTTTTTTGTTTCAGAGTAAACATCCATTAATCTCTACCAATTATCCAACTCAACAATGACTTTACGGTTAAACACATTACTATCTAAATTTGCATCTATTTGAAAATAATATTTAAAAAGATATATTAATATGTAAATACAAATTCTTAACTTAAGTTATCATTCAAAAGAATTATTTATTACCACTAAAATGTTTCTAAAGCTATTAACAAGTTTTTTTTTAATTCTAATTCTATGAACAATCAACTTTGAATTCATAAATTCCTCTTTATAGATATTTAATGACTATTTTTTTTACATTACTTAAAAATATATTAAACTCTTACCTAATATACATTTTGTAACACTATAAAATTAAACTACAAATCTTAAATTTCTTAAACATATATATATAATTTGTTGAGACATTTAATTTCCATGCCTTGTATATCCATAGAAAACTTCCAATCCAATGCAATCCACTTTGTCACTTAAAGAATTCAATGCCACATAAAGAAAAATGAAAAACAAAAAACATTGAAAATTTTGGGTGGAGAATATATTATTATTAGGTTGGTATTTAAGATAAACACTTATATAGCTTTAGCAATTGACTGCTCATTAACTTTTAAGACTTTTATATTAAAACAAGTGGAATAAGCAACAAAGTTGCTTAGTACCTGCCTCTTAAGAGAAATTTGAAAAAAATAATAATAAGTTAACTTACTTTGTAATAGGATTTAGACATTTAAAAGAAATCAATAGAAAAACTAATAATAAACTAACTTAGTTTGTAATACGATTTAGACATTTAAAATAAATTAGCACCAAAACTACTTAGTACCTATCTCTAAATAAACCTTTGAAAAATAATAATACCAAGTTAATTTATTTTTTTATTTTAGAATTTCATACAAACATTAATAAACAATTAACAATGGATATAGCCCTCTTTTTATATATTTTTAGTTTGTAATATATGATTTAGACATTTAAAGAAATTAGCCACAAAACTACTTAGTACTTATCTTTTAAATAAACCTTTTGAAAAAAATAATACTAAGAGAAATTAACCACAAAACTACTTAGTACCTATCTCTAAATAAATTTTATGAAAAAAATAATAATAAATTAATTTATTTTTTTATTTTAGAATTTCATAAAAACATTAATAAACAACTAGCAATGCATAGAGCCCCCATTAATAATGGGGTTGGAGTTGAGTTTCAATGTAAATTAAATATGGTTGAAAATTGTTGCAAGAAGTTTTTTTTAGGTAAGGATGACCTATTTTCCCTAATTGTGTTTTCTATTAGGAAAATCCCAATGACTACTATAACATTTGTACTAGTGTGTTTTTATTTAAAGAAGTTTTTATAAAGAGTTTTTAAACATTGAAATAAATATTTATACAATGTTAATTTTCTTACGTTTTTGTTTTTATTTGAAGTTTTTATAAACAGTTTTTTAACATTGTAATAAATATTTATAACAATGTTAATCTTCTTAAATTTTTAACTTAATAATTCATCACATTTCAACTACAATTTTTTTAAATATAATGTTATAATTAATAATAATTCAAAAAAATTAAACAACAAAATTTAAATAATAGAAATATTAATAATATTTTAATCTTCTTAAGTTTTTAATCTAATAATTCATCAAATTTCAACTACAAATTTTTTAAATATAATGTTAATGTTAATAATAATTCAAGAAAATCAAAGCAAAAAACTTTAAATAATATTAGTATTAATAATATTTTATAAAATTTTAAATGTTATTATTATAATACAATAGCAACTTTTTGATAATAATATAATAATGTTTTAATGAAATTTTAAATATAATTATTATAAAATAACATTTATGTATATAGAAAATTTATAATTTTGTTTTATATTTAAGAGAAAAATGATTAATATTCACTCATTTTTAGGGTTATTTTCTTCTGGTTTACTAATGAGATAATAAATATGATTATAGCTTATTTTTGCTATATGTAGAGGTTTCTTTGTTTTAATAAATATGTTAATGTTTTTTTATAAGTGTTTTAAAGGTCATTTAAAATTATTTATATAAATATTATTAGGTTAAATTTACAAGGAGAAGTACAATTAGGAATACGAAGAACTTTAATTTTGAAATAGAATTTATTAAAAGTTAGGATGAAAAAATAAATGTTTTTACTAGAAATATAATTATAACATAATTATAAAATGTATATTTAGAGGTTTTTATGAAGAGAATAAAATTATAGTTGCTAAGTACCTGCCTCTTAAGAAAAGTTTGAAGAAAATAGCAATAGGTTGAATATAGAAAAAATTAGTATAA
>LPNX010385868.1:0-39121 GCA_001517045.1 Pseudotsuga menziesii | reverse complement strand
AGTATGGACCATCTACCAGCATCAGTCCTGCGGCCGATCCTCTCCATCTGACGTTGGCACTTCTCTCCTGTTGGTCTTGATCCGGGAATGAAAGGGAGGGGTCCAGGAATGAAAGGGAGAAGCAAGGCTTCCAGGTACGTGTGTAGAAGCAGAAAGCCATAGAAGGCGTATTCGGCTTATCATCGTATAGAAGCAACCATGGCTGCTTGTTCATAGCCGCCNGAGAAGCAAGGCTTCCAGGTACGTGTGTAGAAGCAGAAAGCCATAGAAGGCGTATTCGGCTTATCATCGTATAGAAGCAACCATGGCTGCTTGTTCATAGCCGCTTCGGGCCAGATATGGTTGATGAAGCCATCGGATGAAAGAAGATCGTTCCATTCCTTACATACACTGCGACATTTATACACGCAATTCACTGGCAGCCACTTCAATATCTCTTGTTTCAAATTTCATNGGGCCAGATATGGTTGATGAAGCCATCGGATGAAAGAAGATCGTTCCATTCCTTACATACACTGCGACATTTATACACGCAATTCACTGGCAGCCACTTCAATATGTCTTGTTTCAAATTTCTTGGCAAATTCATTCCACCACTCTGCCGGAGTCATCTGGCTGCACCTCTTCTCCTCCTTTTCCGTTTCCCTCTTCCTTTTCGTTGCCATCTTTCATTCACTGAACTCAACACAAGAAACTCAATATCCAATATCGACGGCCCGACGGAGACCTTGAATGGATGGCTCAATGATGTCATATTGTTCGTTCCATTCCTTACATACACTGCGACATTTATACATGCAATTCACTGGCAGCCACTTCAATATCTCTTGTTTCAAATTTCTTGGCAATTCATTCCACCACTCTGCCGGAGTCATCTGGCTGCACCTCTTCCCCTCCTTTTCCGTTTCCCTCTTCCTTTTCGTTGCCATCTTTCATTCACTGAACTCAACACAAGAAACTCAATATCCAATATCGATGGCGCGACGGAGACATTAAGTGCATAAAAAAAGAGTTGTAATTAAGTGATTAAGTGATGTCATAGCGTGTACATGTGTTGTCTGAAAACCAGATACCAAATTTCAATGCCCACATCACGTTTGATTAGCCAATGAAAAGTTTACAAATTAGCAAATAAATACATTTTTATTGAAATTAAAATTCATTATTTACAAAGTTTTAAAGTTAAACTTTGTAAATGCTATTTTTAATTTTTGAACTAATGCAAGGTTAATGCAAAGTCAAGAAAGGTTGACTTGCAACCGATTACAATATACCTGCTGAGGCAGATATAAAAAGATGATTATTGTTTTAGTAAGAATAATATTCAAAAATAAATAAATGAACTCAATGTTCATTTTCCTTGCTCTTTTGTGGAACAATACTTTGTATAAAAGGAAACATTTGGATTCATGCTTTCGAGAAAAGGACTTTTCATGGACACGTACAAACCAGTGAGAACATTATTAATATTCATCCAATGAGGTCATTGAATTGCATTGATTGGATGTGTGTTTATCCTCGATAAATATTTTCATTGTAATTTAGTGCACTTAATAACATAGAGCTTTACGATCAAGGTAGGTAGGTAGGTGCAGAGGTGTATTGAATCAATAATATGCTATAACTATAACTATTCTACTCAAGGTTAATGATCATTATGCAGTCTCAGATATTCACAGGCTATTTTATTTATTATTTGTCATTTTTTTTTTCTTGACAAAAAAAGCATTCCTTGATATTTTATTGAATCAAAGGTAATTGGGTACATCATCAAAATATCAGATCTAGACATGTAGTATCTAACAACTATTCAGAAATACATAAACAGTTACAGACTTATAAAATTGTCACTAGCAGCTCAAGTCTGCTCTGAATAGCAAATACAGTTGGATAACAAATCCATACAAAATACATAGTAACCCAGCAAAGGTAAAAAAACCCTAGTTGGTGCACATCAAACCGAAACCGTGCACCATAGAAGCAAAAGCATAAATGCCACCATAAGGCCACAGCTGCAAACACCAAACCAAGAATTCGACGCCGCAACAGGTGGAGGTCAATAGGTTGACGAGAAACAAGGCATAGCTTCCAAACCCACCACAAAATCACCACCAAGGAAACAACAGCAACCTTTGTAGAGGCACAAAACAAGAAAATAGTGGCACCACCAGTGCAACACCTCCCGGAGCCGCCGCTATAGGAGAACACAAGCAGGAACCGGCAGCCACCACCATAGGTCGTGCCACAAATGTTGTGGGTCATCTCCTTTGCCACCACCACAAGGCGAGCTTCAAAGGTGGAGATCGTCCGCCGTAGGTGAAGGAAAACAGAGGCAAAATGATCCGTCGAGGAAGAGGGTTGTTGAGCCGTAGAAAACGTCGTTGCAATCTCCACAAACCCCTTGTCGCCACCGCAAGGAAAAAAAACCCCTGAAAACCAGAGAAAATGAGAAGCAGTAATGGCAGCTAGGGTAGGAACCCTAGTCGTCGGCGCAAAACCATCAAGACAACTCTCAAAATGAGCTCGCACTGTAGGGTTTCGAGTCAAACCTACCATTTTCCATTTGCCTTCATAGGCTATTTCCCCTTACCATTTGTCTTTCCTTTTTGTCGGTTGATGTAGCCATCACTTAGTTTTGTCATGCTATCTTGTGAGGAAGTATAAACTAGTGGTAGTGAGTTGCACGATTATGTATACATTTATATAATTATCAGAAGTTTATATTCATGCTATTTCACAAGTTTATTGAATGTAATTTTGCGTGGTTTGGAGAAATAGTTGTTATCCTTCTCATTCAAGTTCAATTCTTGTAAAAGACATGGTGTTTTTGTTGAGCCCCTATGTAATGATTGATTTGATTATGTAATTCTAACCATACCGTGATTCTATGGAATATCATGCATTGGCATATTTCCCGATGGATATAACTACTCTACCATGAACCACCATTTGAAAAAACAAACAAACTAGCATAATTTTCACTACATGGTCAGACATCAATCTGACCTGCATTTTGTTGTTCAACAATAAATATTTCCTGCTTTATTTTACCCTCACCAAATCACAAAGGGTATTCACAAATTCATTGCACAATTCTTTTGGTGTGTTGGTTACCTATATCTCTTTCTCCTGTTGGGATTGGGACAGGTTTATGATTATAGATTCTCTGGTTTCTCTCACCTATTTTCTCTATACCTATATATATTGATACTAGCTCAACCTATATCTATGAATATAACCCTCTATCTATGAATATAGAAACCTATTGCTACTCGAAAAACAAAGAAAACAAGTTCAAATATTGTTCTATATTATGCAATCGAACAAAGAATACAATTTTGAATATTTCTCTAGCAAGAGCATGATTATTGCTCAAGCTCGATCAAGTTTTCTTTTTAGCAATAGAAGGTATACGAGAAGTTATCATCTGACCTAAACCATAATCAATATTGAGGTCATCGATGCTCCCCTCTTCCAATGATTCAATTGCTGGCATGATGATCAATCTACACCTCCCTACCTTTTTATTGATCTATCCCATTAGCTTACCAAACAAAATTGTCTCTGATACATAGAATATGTTTAACGATCATGTTACCTCCCCAAGCAACTCTTCTAGGTTGCAGATTGAAGATGCCTGGTAACTTAATTATTTTCTCAATGATTCACTCAAATGGATCAAGTCAGATGACTAAGTCAAACCTCACTCACTCAAGACATGCATAAACACAACCAGATTGACAAGGCTTTTAACTATCACTATTCAGAGAGTTGTAAATAAATGAATGTAAGAAGAACACTTAATTTACTAGCAGAAACATACACACAAAGTATATATGAATGGCCAGATAAACCAAGTTAAGTACTTGCAAATTCTAGTTTATGGATGTATTGACAAGTTGATAGTTATCAAACATTAGACAAACAGAACTAACATGAATTTGACATTCATATGCAAGTATAGAATAGACAAGAAGATGAAAATCTGAACAAGTAATGGCAAAAGAAGCTTGTATTACTGATCATGAAATGAGAAGCTTGAGCTTACAATATCTTAAAAAGTCTCTAAAAGTTGAACCCTTGTATAATGATTATTCAATGATCTTAAATAAGCTTTACAAATCAATTTCAAGATCCTCAAAAGATGTATTTGATAACCTCTTTTCCTATCTCAAATCCGAATTTGTGAGGTGGCTGAAAAATGCAGAAATTTCTGGAAATACGCTGCTCAGATATTGACATATATCTCTCAAATAAAAACATATTTTGGAAAACCGAGAGAGGTTATTGGTATTTGGTTTGTTATGAGAAAAAAATCTCTCAGTTATTTGATATTAGTTTTCATTTACCCGAAATATGTATTTAAAAAAATGTATGAAACAGGGGATTTCATGAGATCTGAAATTTAGGGCTCAGAGATGGATTCAATTCTCCCAATATGTGACACCTGTAGAAAAACTCAAAGAGGTTATTGTTCTTTGGTTTTTATGAGAAAAAAACCTCTCTCAGTTATTTGAGATTCATTTCCATTTTCCCGACATCTGTATTTCAAAATTATGTGTCAAATAGAGGAATTATGAGATCTAAAATTTAGGGCTCAGAGACGAATTCGATTCTCCCAGTATATGACACTTGTAGGAAAACTAAGAGACATTATTGTTATTTGACATGTCAGGCAGAAAATTCTCTAACCATTTCTTAAAATGATCCTCCAGTAGCCCAGGATCATCTTTTGAAAATGATGACTCAGCATTGTAAAAATGCCACATTCCTGAAAAATGCTGCCTCATCTTGCAGGGACTTTTGACTGCCTTCCCAAGCTATAAATGCAGATATGAAAGTACCATTGGAAATATAAGGATGTCTAGTTGTCAATAGACTATTTGAGTGTGTAAAACAACCTCTCCATGGCTGAGAAAATTTAGTTTTCTCAAGGCAATTTATCGCTTGAAAAACTTGTGATTTCGGTGGCTAAGATAGCACCGAATTTTACATTTAAGCTGCCGAAAGCTAGGCTTTCGATGGATAATAAACAGTTGAAGTGTACGCCTAAGCCACTGAAACCTGAGTTTTGACATTTTTGAAGAAAAAACAAAATCCAATGTTTTTCAAACTTTATTACATACCTAAAGCTTTAAAAAATGAGCCAAAATAAATTTAGAAATTTATTTTTCAATAACTTCTTATCACCTAAAATAAACAAACTTGACTATTTTATTTGAGGAGATAACATCTGGCTCCTACTCGGGGATGGAATCCTCCATGTGAGGTTCCAAGAACCACAGATCTTATGCCTTTCTTGGACAACAAAATACAAAACCTAGTATAGTGTTCCATTGGGCATGGAGTCAGTAGTACAATCTTCTTCTGAACACCTTTCAAGAGCTGTCTTTACAACTAATCCCCTGCAAACCTGTAGCATGCCTGTATCTTGTCCTTCTTATTCAACAACCAATAACTGGAAAAGTCTACTTGCTCATATAAAGAGCTTACTCTCTTTCCTACTCCTAATTCTAATCAGTAAAGGCTTCTTATCAAGTGACATCATGCTTCCAATGAAGCCATGTCAGAAACTGATATGCTCAACTTATCCTTAATCTTGAACCCAAAAATAAAGGAATGTATATCCAACAGAAAAGTGGTTTGAACAGATGATAAAGCCAGCTTTCATCTGACAGAAATATTTTAACATCTATGTTGTTCATGGATCGCAAATAGTTTGCAATAGGATAATAAAAGCCAATAGAAAATACCTCTTTATGCTACTAATCTTTTCCTTCATTGATGTTATTGCTGAATGTGGACTACTCAACCTCTTTCAGTGGAAAATGCAGACTCAATTGTTGATCTAAACCTTTCTGCTCCTTATCTTTCAGGTTTCCAAAGGGTACCATCTCATCTTCATGACAACCTAAGTCGATGGATGCATTTGATATAATGTCAAAAGCATCTATAATATGGTTATCATCTTGAAATTAATTAATATCTTAGTCAGAATAAGAGGTGTCTCCTACTGCAGCATACTCGTCATGAATGTTTAGTTCTTTATTCAATAAATTGAATTCATGACAGCATTCGAGATATAAAAGATTAGCTTAAAATATTCCTTTGCAAAACAAATGAAAGGCGGCATGAAAATCTGCCAAAGAGTTGATACTGGAAATAGGAAGAGACCGGTACCAATCACGAGCAATACCCTCTAATGAATAGCCAAATAGTTTAATCTAAACATCTTCATGCACAATTTGCAACCGATGAATGCAATCATTAAAATCCAGCAAATGTTCAGCTGGTACTTCCCAATATTCTCCTCGAAATCTGGGAATACTACGTTCCCATTCATCTCTACTAGGCACTGGATTAGGAAAACCAACAATATTCGAAAAATCACAGAAATCATACTTCTTTGCTAAGATCTAGTTCATTTCATACCAGTGGAGTCGCCAATAGATTTCTGAACAATGGAATCACCACTGAATATGTCCTTCATGGAGCACCAGATAGATGATTACAACCAAAATAATATCCAGGATTTGTCTATCATCAAAGCTGGAACTATGTCGTCTCCCAGGGAGGTTGAGCTTCCATCTCCTCTCCCAGGCAACGATGCCAATTTGTTACCTCTCCAGGAAACTCTTCTAGGTTGCAGCTCGAAGATGCCTGGTAACTTAATTATTTTCTCAATGATTCACTCAAATGGATCAAGCCAGATGACTAAATCAAACCTCACTCACTCAAGACATGCATAAACACAACCATATTGACAAGGCTTTTAGCTATCACTGTTTAGAGAGTTGTAAATAAATGAATGTACGAAGAACACTTAATTTACTAGAAGAAACATACACACAAAGTATATATGAGTGGCTAGATAAACTAAGTAAAGTACTTGCAAATTCTGGTTTATGGATGTATTGACAAGTTGACAGTTATCAAACATCAGATAAACATAACTAACATGAATTTGACATTCAGATGCAAGTATAGAATAGACAAGAAGATGAAAATCTGAACAAGTAATGGAAAAAGAAGCTTGTATTACTAATCATGAAATGAGAAGCTTGAGATTACGATATCTGAAAAATTCTCTAAAATTTGAACCCCTGTACAATGATTCTTCAATGAGCTTAAATAAGCTTTACATATCAGTTTCAATATCCTCAAAAGATGGATCTGATAACCTCTTTTCCTATCTCAAATCCGAATTTGTGAGGTGGTTGGAAAATGTAAAAATTTCTGGAAATATGCTGCTTAGAGATTGAACTATATATTTCAAATAAAAATGTATTTTGGAAAAATGAGAGAGGTTATTGTTCTTTGTTTTTTTATAAGAAAAAACATCTCTCAGTTATTTGAGATTCATTTTCATTTTCTCGACATCTGTATTTCACAAACATGTTTCAAATAGGGGAATTCTGAGATCTGAAATTTAGGGCTTAGATATAGATTCGATTCTCCCAATATATGAAACATGTAGGAAAACTGAGAGAGGTTATTGTTATTCTATTTGTTATGAGAAACAATCTCTCTCTTTATTTGAGATTGGTTTTCATTTTCCCAACATCTGTATTTCAAAAACATGTGTCAAACAGGGGAATTCTAAGATCTAATATTTAGGGCTCAGAGATGGATTCAATTCTCCCAGTCTATGACACCTGTAGGAAAACTGAGAGATTTTATTGTTACTTGGAATATCAGGCACAAATTCCTTCAATCGTTTCTCAAAATTATCCTCCAGTCACCCAGGATCATCATTTGAAAATGATGACTCGGCACAGTAAAAACGCCACATTCCTAATAACAATGCCTCATATTGTGGGGGTGTTTTTACTAATTTATTGAGCTCTAAATGCATATCTGAAAGTACCATTGGAAATATGAGGATTTCTAGTTGTCAATCGACTATTTGAGTGTGTAAAAAGGCCTCTTCGTGGCTGAGAAAATTTAGTTTTCCCAAGGCAGTTTATCGCTTGAAAAACCTATGATTTCGGTGGCTAAGATAGCCCCGGATTTTACATTTAAGCTTCTGAAAGCTAGGATTTCAGTGGCTAATGAGCAGTTGAAGTGTCTACCTAAGCCACCAAAACCTGAGTTTTGACCTTTTTGAAAAAAAAACAAAATCCATTGTTTTTAAAACTTTATTACATACCTAAAGCTCTAAAAATGAGCCAAAATAAATTTAGAAATTTATTTTTCAATAACTTCCTATCACCTAAAATAAACAAACTTGACTATTTTATTTGAGGAGATAAAAACTGGCTCCTACTTGGGGATGCAATCCTCCGTGTGAGGTTCCGAGAACCACAAATCTGATGCCTTTCCTGGACAACAAAATACAGAACCTAGTCTAGTGTTCCATTGGGCATGGAGTCAGTAGTACAATCTTCTTCTGAACACCTTTTAAGAGCTGCCTTTACAACTGATCCCCTGCAAACCTATAGCATGCCTATAGCCTTTCCTGCTTATTCAAAAACCAATAACTGGAAAAGTCTACTTGCTCATATAAAGAGCTTATTCTCTTTCCTACTCCTAATTCTAATCAGTAGAGGCTTCTTATCAAGTGGCATCATGCTTCCAATGAAGCCATGTCAGAAACTGATATGCTGAACTTATCCTTGATCTTGACCCAGGAAATAAAGAAATGTATATCCAATATTAAAGTGGTTTGAACAGATGATAAAGCCAGCTTTCATTTGACAGAAATATTTTAACATCTATGTTGTTCATGGATTCCAAATAGTTTGCAATAGGATCATAAAAGCCAACAGGAAATACCTCTTTATGCTGCTGATCTTTTCCTTCACTGATGTTAATGTTGAATGTGGACTACTCAACCTCTGTTAGTGGAAAATGCAAACTCAATTGTTGATCTAAACCTTTCTGCTCCTTATCTTTCAGGTTTCCAAAGGGTACCATCTCATCTTCATGACAACCTAAGTTGATGGATGCATTTGATACAATGTCAAAAGCATCTATAATATGGTTATCATCCTAAAATTCATTAATATCTTGGTCACAATAAGAGGTGTCCCCTACTGCAGCATACTCAGCATGAATGTTTAGTTCTTTATTCAATAAATTGAATTCATGACAACATTCGAGATATAAAAGATCAGCTGAAAATATTCCTTTGAAAAACAAATGAAAGGCAGCATGAAAATCCACCAAAGAGTTGATACTGGAAATAGGAAGAGACTGGTACCAGTCATGAGAAATCCCCTCTAATGAATAGCCAAACAATTTAATCTGAACATCTTCATGCACAATTTGCAACCGATGAATGGAATCATGAAAATCCAGCAAATTTTCAGCTGGTACTTCCCAATCTTCTTCTTGAAATCTAGGAATACTACGTTCCCATTCATCTCTACTAGGTACTGGATTAAGAAAACCAACAATCTTTAAAAAATCACAGAAAGCATACGTCTTTGCTAAGATCTGGTTAATTTCATACTAGTGGAGTCGCCAATAGATTTATGAACAATGGAATCACCACTGAATCTATCCTTCATGGAGTCGCCAGATAGATGATTACAACTGAAATAATATCCAGGCTTTGTCTATCATCAAAGCTGGAACTATGTCGTCTCTCGGGGAAGATGGGCTTCAATCTCCTCTCCCAGGCAACGACGCCAATTTGTTACCTCTCCAGGAAACTCTTCTAGGTTACAGCTTGAAGATGCCTGGTAACTTAACTATTTTCTCAATGATTCACTCAAATGGTTCAAGTCAGATGACTAAATCAAACCTCACTCACTCAAGACATGCATAAACACAACTAGATTGACAAGGATTTTAACTATCACTGTTCAGAGAGTTGTAAATAAATGAATGTACAAAGAACACTTAATTTACTAGTAGAAACATACACACAAAGTATATATGAATGGCCAGATAAACCAAGTAAAGTACTTGCAAATTCTAGTTTATGGATGTATTGACAAGTTGACAGTTATTAAACATCAGACAAATATAACTAACATGAATTTGACATTCAGATTCAAGTATAGAATAGACAAGAAGATCAAAATCTGAACAAGTAATGGCAAAAGAAACTTGTATTACTGATCATGAAATGAGAAGCTTGAGCTTACAATATCTAAACAATTCTCTAAAATTTGAAGCCCTGTACAATGATTCTTCAATGAGCTTAAATAATATTTACAAATCATTTTCAAGATCCTCAAAAGATGGATCTAATAACCTCTTTTCCTATCTCAAATCCAAATTTGTGAGGTGGCTGGAAAATGCAGAAATTTCTGGAAATATGCTGCTCAGATATTGACCTATATCTCTCAAATAAAACCATATTTTGGAAAACTGAGAGAGGTTATTGTTCTTTGTTTTTTTTTTTGAGAAAACACCTCTCTCGGTTATTTGATATTATTTTTCATTTGCCCGAAATATGTATTTAAAAAACATGTATCAAATAGGGGAATTCTGAGATCTGAAATTTAGGCCTCAAAGATGGATTCGATTCTCCCAATATGTGACACCTGTATGAAAACTGAGAGATTTTATTGTTATTTGGTTTGTTATGAGAAAAAACCTCTCTCAGTTATTTGAGATTCGTTTTCATTTTCCCGACATCTGTATTTCAAAAACATGTGTCAAATAGGGGAATTCCGAGATCTGAAATTTAGGGCTCAGAGATGGATTTTATTCTCCCAATATGTTACACCTATAGGAAAAATGAGAGAGTTTATTGTTCTTTGACATTTCAGGCATAGAAGCCTCTGACTGTGTCTCAAAATTATCCTCCAGTCGCCCAAGATCATCATTTGAAAATTATGACTCAACACAGTAAAAACGCCACATTCCAGAAAACGTTGCCTCATCTTGCAGGGGACATTTGACTGCCTTCGCAAGCTCTAAATGTAGATATCAAAGTACCATTGGAAATATGTGGATATCTAGTTGTCAATTGACTATTTGAGCGTGTAAAACAACCTCTTTGTGGCTGAGAAAATTTAGTTTTCCCAAGGCAGTTTATCGCTTGAAAAACCTGCAATTTTGGTGGCTAAGATAGCCCTGAATTTTACATTTAAGCTGCCCAAAGCTAGGCTTTCGGTGGCTAATGAACAGTTGAAGTGTGCGCCTAAGCCACTGAAACCTAAGTTTTGACCTTTTTGAAGGAAAAACAAAATCCAATGTTTTTCAAACTTTATTACATACCTAAAGCTCTAAAAAATGAGCCAAAATAAATTTAGAAATTTATTTTTCGATAAATTCCTATCACCTAAAATAAACAAACTTGACTATTTTATTTGAGGAGATAACAGATCGAAATGATGAGTAAGGGTGAAAAAGTACTAATTCATTGAATAGTGACTATAGTTGACATAAATTTGATTTTCTAATAATCATATATCGAGTGCACATGATAATTCTATTTATGGTTTAATCTTTCACTGCATAAATGTCGATAAATTACCACACTAACAAATTCTAGTAGGATTTCAATGCATGGAAATCAATGCTATGGACTAACTCCTTCAATGAGATGAAGATGCTTGAGTTCAAGTTTCTGCTATTGCAAATATAGTAAGAGTGCAATCTACTATGGAGTGCTTGCTTATAATTATGATGTAAAATTAGAAGCATATTGCTTCCATTATGAAAAATAACAGGAAAAATAAGAGAAAAACTATAGTGGTAAAAAGAATTGTCCATTGACACCAAGATATACTCTGGAGAACCTGTGAGGAAAAAATCCTCCCAGATCAAAAGGTTATTCCTTAAGAGTTGAGCTTTTATTTCTCATATTTCACACCTAACCAAGTGCCAAGAGACCAAACCAAGCATCAACCCCCCATGGTTGATAGTGATCCACACATCAACTTGCAAGGTAAAACATGCTCAGAATGTCCATAAGCCCTAAACCATATATTTTCTCAGTCGCAATTTAAGGAGCTATCTGGAGTTGGAGCATCGACGGGGATTCAATCAAAATTTGAAATCAAGTATGGGGAGGTTTCAATAGAATTGGAAAGGTATGAATGTGTATGCCTATATTAGGAATATTCAGGTGGCTACAAATAACCTGTCAAATATTTGGGCAGCTGAGGAAGATATATTTTATGCCACTATTATGAAATAGTGGATCCAATCTTTGTTAGACCAATATCTTTGGTAAATAAATACCAAGGACCCATATTCTATTTCAAGGTGAACCCCATGTTGATGTTGCCTCAACCAGTAATTCCTCAAGTTGCTAGGTATGCAACAATGTGAAGTAGCTACAGGAGGATTCATTGACTATTTTGAATCCCTATTTCAAAAGGATTGGTTGCTATGGATGTAGCTCCTCTCCAAAATAATGAAATAATTACCATGGATATGGTATTTAGGAGAATATACCTTTTTAATAACCATGAAATATGGATATCTACTATAATGCGGAATCAAGATATAAGGATTAATATTAATATATATAATCATTTTATTTCAAATCCAAATGAATTTACAAATCTAATGATAACTTTTGTTTTTAACAATAATTTTATTTTAATATATATCTATTAATTATAATATAAAATTGGGAGATGTTGGATCTATTCAATACATCATAGCATTAGAAATTCAGTATTAATCCATCAAATAAATAGGGGTCCATTTCTAAGGAAAATGTCCATAGGTCACAGGGTTAGAAACCTACGCTCAGATACCAAATGTAAGGCCTCGATGGCCTCAAGGGAAATTTTTATTAGAAAAACAATAATTCATAAAAATTAACTATGAACTAATTTATTTCCAAGAAAAAAACAGTATCATAATAATAATAACCATCTAAATGAAAAGAGGAGGAAACATATATGTAATGAGAAGAATTGTTGAATATGTCACCACTAAATATCCAAAATCCATAAGGGTAAAGAAACATGTGGGGGATGACTCTCCGCCCAACCAACTCCTCAGTGAGACACTAATAATACCCTATCCCCCAACCAATAACCTATATCCATATCTTTTCTCCTACCTTCCATAACCCTTCCTATATTCCTTCAAGGAGAATGAATGCCCTTCTCCTCTGGTCCTCCTATTTTTAATATTTTTTCTTCTCTTTCCTTTGATATTTGAACCAAATATATTTTATTAGTTTTAATTAACCATTTTGCATTTACTTATTTCCTTATTTATTATTTTAACAGTGTTAGTCATGGTTATCCTATTAATGGAGATAACAAGTGTTTCTTAAATATTAAATTCAATCTAATGAATTTTTTTAATATTCAATTTAGTTTTCCTATATTTTTATTTATACATAAATTAATAGTACTTTTGGGTTGTTACATATTCAATGGCATACATATAATATTGTTAACCACATAGAATATGCTCTTCAATATAATGAGGTGAATAATATACCCGTTTCCACTTCTAGGAGTGGAGAATAGATTATTCTAAGTGATGGTAGATCTTCTTTTATCACGAGAAAATTTAAGTTGTTACATAAATGTTTAGAATGCAAGGATTGCATTTCCGTAGGTTTTGTAACAAATGTCAACAAAAATGATTTTATTGGAGGAACGCTTTTGGGTGATTTATGCTTTTTTGTTGTAGTGGATGAAATAATTTTATTGGAGGAACGTTTTTGGGTGATTTGTGCTTTGTTGTTCTAGTGGATGAAGTTGTGTTTTCTTGTATGTCATGCTCTCCAGGATTAAGTAGTGTAAATCTTGTACTATAGCCACTTTAAAAAATCAATGATTTTAGTACATGTACAATATTGGCGGTTGAAAACAAAAATGAATCTGAAGTTGCAGAGAAAGTATCAAGTCAAAATCACAATATCAAGTTTGTGGGAGAGAAGGTTAATTTAATACATTAATGTTCTTTAAAGAAAAACTATATTGCTTAGGGAATAGTTTCAAGTGTTCTTGCAGGAGACATATTACAATTTAAACCACTAAATGGTAGTGAATTTTGTATTTTAGTTCATAAGTCTTCTGTAGTTATGAATATTGTGGTTTATTTGAAGGATCTCTTGTAAGATGGTCTGCAAACCATTTTCTTGAGCTCAATGATGTTTCTTTGGTTTTCATACTAAAAATGAACATAGAAGAAGACATGGTTAACTTTTGGAATACTTTTGAAGAATGTCCTTCGAAGATGGTGCTTCTAGGTACTTCCAATTGTGAATATATAGTTGTCAAAGTTAAGACAAAATGCCATACAATTATGTAAAAAGGCAAGTTGGAACTATAATTTCTAAAACAAAGTCAAGCTCACCTTATGGGAAAATTGATGAAGTTGCATTCTTTTCAAATATTGGCACTAAAATTTGTTATTTCAAATCTTTATATATAAAAAATTTCACTTCAATAGATAGTTGATTGTGTGAATAAATTTCATCATATGAATGGATATCCATAAGAGAGTATGTTTTAAATTATATGGAATCTATTGGAACATAATTCCCATATAGACCTTGGTTAATAATCTTTGCATAAGGTTCCAAGTGTTTAGTGTAAGTTGTTCCATGTGAAAATGGTTCTAATTCCTAGTCTAGTTCTTTGAACCTAGTTTGTCCACATTTGAACCACTTAGACTAGTGGTTATGCCATAAAAGCTTGTTTTCCCACTTACCCACTCTTTTCCTTGTTATATGGATTCAATGTGCCCCTCTATGCTACATTTATGGGGTATTTATTGCATTTCACTATTTTAAGGAGACTAGGAGTGCCCTCTTGAGGATTTCGTAAATTTGCTCATTAATGGTCCAACGATAAGCCACTATACAACATCTAGCACCCTAATGGTGGTTCCTTTCACACTTGTTGACTATCCTAACCACTTCATGGTCCATCTAGGTTCATTTCACCTCATTATGGCCACTATTTGGAGTTACACTTGTCACAATGTCATAGATTGGGGGAATTAGTCAAGATAAGCCAACATTAATATGAGCTACTCATATGGTTTGTTGGACCCATGGTATTTGGTATCCCATGGTATTTCATGTAGTAATTCCTATATATTGTATTTGTTTTTTCTCAATAATCAGAGTGGAAAACTTCCCACTAGAGTGATTTTCCTCTAGTGTTATATCCAATACTTCTTCTATATTCTTGCTATCACTTTGTACAAATAATTCTAAGTGAGATTTTTTTTTCTATCTACATCTAGGATGGAATGTCACATGACTCAAAACTTTTGTTGTGATGTTGTGCATTCCAAATTATTACATGGTATCAGACCTAGCCCGATGTAAAACAATTTCCATTGTTTCTTCCAGTTAATACTTGTGGTCATTTGGTTTCTCCTTTTGGCCTTTCTCAAGCATACTTTTGAAGTAAGGAATTTCAAAGAGTGTTTTTTGCAGGTACATTAAGAAATGGTAGAAGATTCAACAAATGATCCAGTTCAAATTTCTTCCTCTATGGCGTCCTTTGTTTTTCATGAAGATAACATACGAGTTGTTGCCATCAATATTGTTGAAGAGAATATCTTCCATCTTTCATCATTGTTCTTCCATGATTCTTCTATTAACTCTTCTAGTGTGCAAAAGAGTGATCCCTTGGATGTTTTAGAAGAAAGATCAAATCTTGGAGCTGTATCATTCGCTCTCCTTGGATCCATGCTTCTTATGTATTCCTATATGATTGCTACACTGATTTTCAGAGTTTCACAGAATATGGAGGACACCTACATTCACTTTGAGTTGATCTCATCTATTGTGGTTAGAAGCTAAAGTTTCAAGTGTTTCTTCATGCATTTCGATTTGTTCTCACCCTGGTTGGTTCAGTATGCAAGTTCAAATGGCTTCCATTGTTGAAGAAATCAAGCACATGTTTTGGGACCATGATTCACTTCTTCCCAAGAAGAAGATTCCTCCATACATATTCATTTATTTTGGAGTGTATACATATTTTGGTTTCTTTTTCATGCCCATTTTTAAGGGGGGGTTTTCCCCATTTGATTATCCCTCTTTCCTCAGTTCATATGGATCAATAATGTAAAGGGTGACCATAATCCTTGTTGCTTGGGCCATCAATAATTGCGCACAACCATTTTGGCTTAAGGGGGGGTGTTGGAACATACCTTGGTTAATAATCTTTGCATAAGGTTCCATGTGTTTATTGTAAGTTGTTCCATTTGAAAATGGTTTTAGTTCACAGTATAGTGTCTTGGACCAAGATTTTGTCCACATTTGACACACTTCGACTAGTGGTTATTCCATAAAATATTATTTGTCCACTTACCCACTCTTTTACTTATTCTACGGAGTCAATCTACCCCTCTATTCTTCATTTATGGGGTAGTTATTGCATTTTCGTGTTTTAAGGAGATTGGGTGCACCTTCTTAAGGATTTGGTCAATTTTCTCATTAATGGTCCAAACCAAGCCAATAAAACACCTCTATCACCCTCATGATGGTTCCTTTCGCACTTTTTGACTAGCCTAAATGGTCCATCTCGGTTCATTTCACCTCCTTATGGCCGCTACTTGAAGTTACACTTGGCACAATGTCATAGATTGGGGGAATTAGTTAAGATAAGCCAGCATTAATGGGAGCTACTCATATGGTTTGTTGGACCCATGGTATTTGGTATCCCATGGAATTCACCCAAGGTATTGCATGTAATAATGACTATATATTGTATTGGGGTTTTACTCAATAATCAGAGTAGAAAACTTCCACTGGAGTGATTTTCCACTAGTGTTCTATCCAATATTTTTCTCTATTCTTGCTATATCTTTGTGCAAATAATTCTAAGTGAGATTTTTTTTTTCTATCTAGATCTAGGCTAGAATGCCACATGACTTAGAAACTTTTTTGAGATGTGAATTCCAAAAATCTTACAGCATCAAATTCTCTTATTTCCAAAGAAGGACACAAGAAAAAAGAAACTTATTTACAATGAGATTGGACAAAATAGATGTATATCAAAATGCATGGTATAAATTCCATGGAATAAAAAGGAGCACTTTCTACAATTATAAAAATTTGTTCTTGAATGGTAATGTGATACTTGTGCATGGTAACATTGGATTGGAAAAATCTAGGACAAATATAGTTGCACTAGTAGCTACTATTAATCAAATTGTAGAGGAAAATTTAAATAAATCTCCACATCTTACAAGATTAATCATTAAAATGGAATAAGAGCATGCTTGAAATTATTGCCATCCAATATATCCCATGATTTTCTATGAAATATGGAAAATGAAGAAATAAAAAATATTGGTTTGCATCCACTATCACAATCCTTCTTCAGCAAGGTGATTCAATAAAAAATTTCAGATGTAAGAATTTCTATAAATAATTCCTTTGCAAGGCATAATGAGTGCATTACAATACAATATAAGCTAAAGGGGACCACTGATCCAGATGAAGTGGAAATGTTGAGAGGACATCATGAATCCCATAATAAATATATTGCAAGTTGTTTCCAAGTGTATTATTCTCACATATTAGCTTCACAAAAATCCAAACTCTTATCTTATTATTGTTCATGAAAATATCGATAAATCAAAGACTTCCATTCCAATGATGGGTACGAAGGCAAAGGATTTTAATAATTATGAATATTCCCATATAATTAACCGGTATGTTAGCTCATGGGCACAAGACTAGGGGATTTTTCCATTTCAATCTCTCATTTTAAGAGGTGGGATCAAATTTCGCAGTGACATATTAGGTTAAATGCTTAAGGAGTATTGAAGAACCAATGGTTGATATATATGGAGATTTGCATTACAAAAATGGAACATCTAAGAAGCAATTGCGTGATGCTATGTTACAATCATATTTATATGAAAAGTGTGTGATGTACAAACAATATTTTATGCAACATGGTATATGTGTTAATGATACAAATCTGTGCATGCCAAATAAAAAACTACCACCCATATTCTTGTTTCAAATGGATAATTGTTCAAGATATAACAAAAAATGCTTTCTTTGTATTTGTATTTTTAACTCTTTTAAAAACAAGGAGAGTGTTTGATATTGTTGAAGTTGGATTCCTCCTGGTTGGACACACCCATGAATACATAGATGGAGCTTATGGTAGGTTATCAACAAAGCTAATGTGCAAGGATATATTTTCACTCTTATATGTTATGGATATGTATAGGACATGTGAAGATCACAATTTCTATGTCCCTTATTTAATTGATGATTTTTTTTAAAGAATTTTGTAAAACCCCACCGTTTTCATGAAAATGTCAAGATTATCGATATAAAAAAATGCTAGTTTTTTTAGATCACTAGAATTCCGTCCTTCTTCACTTCATATTTCCCTGCAATTCGACCCTCTACTCTTGTATCTCATATTTTTCAATTTTTGTATATTCAAAATTAAAAGCATCCTCTCTTATTTATATTACTCCAATACCCTTGAGCTTATTTTAGGGTTACTATGTACCATCTCCTTAAATTAGAGTCATTCATATTTTAAGGGGTACTTGAATGTGTTAACCCCTACTTCAAGATTTCATCAATGAACTTTAAATTCCCTAAATTAATTTCAATTAAGTAATTATGGTTGTAATCTAATTTAGGTTAATGGATTAGGGTTTTGACGCTATAATATTATAATGTAAATGGTGAAGATAATACAATGATATATATAGAGAAGCAAATATCAATTAGGCCAGTCTTCCCAGTTAAAGTTTTCTAGGGTAAATTTTTATCTATTGTGTGTGTATGTGTCATTATTATTTGTTTTGTTTATTATTCTATTTGGTACTTCACATGGGTTTATCAAACTCTTGAACTTGTTCTTAATATAAATGGTTAGAAAATGTGATGCAATTGAAAATAAAAGTTTGACTTCCTTTCATGATCAAATCATTTTTGTTAAATTACAACATTGATCCCAAAGTTATAATCTTGTGATAGTCTATCTTATTAACTGACATATTTCTTCATAAGATCCCGATTTAAGAAGAAGAAAAACTTTGGATCGTTTTCCTCTCTCTAATATAGGATCCAATCAACCAAATTTTCTCCTTTTCTTTTATTAAAATGTATCAATTTAATACCATAAATTTATAATACCACTCAAAAAATTCAGTTTACTTTTTTAGATTATAACATTCCTTAATTAACTCATTAACAGTAAAATATACAAAATACAATCAAACACAAAATTCAAGTAAACATCTAAATGAAATATAAGCAATAAAGGCATAAGCCCATTATCATGGTTTTATATAAAACATTGAAGATGAAATAAAAAAGGCTAAATTTTCGAGGTAACTGATTAAGGACTTGGCTATATCACCATACATAAACACCATGACACATGATTATGTAAAATAACAAGCATGTGTATAGACAAAATAATAGACAATTTTTTTTTGTTAGCAATTTTTGTTATTTGAGGCCAGTGCATTTCAACCAATGGAAAAGAAACTGCAATCCAAGGGAATTTAAGATGTCAAAAACACTCGAGGGTCACACTTGTCCTGGGCCACATCAACCCTTAACATGGTTGGATATTTTGGTGTCACCTCCCAACTAAGTCACCCATAAGGGTATTGAACTTGGGTCGCCTTGCAAATGAAACCCACACCTTAACCGAGTGAACTATCGAAAATTGACAATTATTAGACAATAAATATTATACAAATTAATAGGTAAAATTATTATTTTTCCTATTAATTTGCAAGCATTTTATGGAGATTTCTTCCTCAAATCTTGTCATGATATCCTTAGCATGCAAGACTAAAGATGAAGCTATTGTCCTATCATCTTCAAGTCTTGTCATGATCTCGTTGGCACACAAGAATAATGATGAAGTTGGTGTCTTTTCATCTTCAAGGTCTCAAATGAGCTCCTATTTAGTTCCAAATTAAGGGATTTGTTAGATGCAATTTTAGATCTGTCTTATTGATGTACATGGGAGTACAAATCATGGGATAATATCATTGTACTCACTTCAAGCTAGCTGACAATTTAAAAGAAAAACATATATAAGTTCGTAATATTATTAAACTAGCAATTGCCCCAAGAAGGTGCAACAATATGTTGATAGGTTGTTGTTGGATGGTAAAAAAGACTTAAACGAGGAACTAAAATTAAATTGATGTAGATGTGGCTTTGTACCTTGTACCTTGAGGAAATCAACCACAAGTTATGTAGGGAAAGGAATTTGAGGAAATCAACCACAAGTTCTGTAGGGAAAGGAAAATGAAAAGACAACTGTAAGAATCCCTTCTAGGATTATAGATAACCTATGTGACAACATGCAAATCCAATGTATGGAGACATAATAAAATTTTATCAATACTTGCTAAGTGGAAGGTACCTTTTATGTCTATATCCAAAGTTTAGTAAGAAAAGGCAATCATGAGCCCCACATTATAAGTGTTTCTTGCAGGAAAGTAAAGCTTAAACATGATCAATCATCAAACCTATTGAAAATGGGATCCTTGGCATGAGCTACAACATTATCCTTTAGCATGTACATGTAGAGTGACATTTTGATGGTTGTGTCTCTCTATAAAACTATTTTCCTTAAGATGTGTGTTCTTCTCCCATTTATTTTTGCATATTATATTTATAACAATCCATTGGATCCTCTTTAACTTTCAATAGACATTAAAGTCAGCTTACCATTAAAGTAAAGTAAATCATCAAACACTTAAGTTATGAAGATAAATATTATTGTTATTGTTATTATTCTTACTATTAATTATAAAACATCATAAATTTTTGGTAACTCATTTAAAATCTTATCACCTTTCTTATAGAACACAATAAAAAGTGAAGGCTCTGTTACCCTTTAATATTTTCCATCATTATTGAATGTTTGTCATGTATATAATGCTATATTTATCATTTACACAATGTAAGAAATTAGAATGATACTATGTTTAATCACACTCAAAACAACTATACATTTAAAAATAAATACAAATGAGAAGAACTAAAAGCAATGGATAATGATCCATAAATTTCTTAAGGTGTGAAAACCTTGATGAATTTGACTAATTCTTTAATTTCCAACCATAAAATATGTGGCCATGTTTTTAAAAAATATTCAACTTTTTAATTTTTTTTATTATTATATAATTTGATGTTTATAGGAAAACATTTTTATCATGTGGAATCTAGGTTAATCATCTTTGAAAAAGAATCAAATTAAATCTTTTTTTAATGAAAAATCACTCCTTGAATTAAATTTTTCTCCTGGAAGTTTTTATAAAAAAATGCTAGTATAAATAAGTTAAAATTAAAAGAAATAATACAAATTATCATTTGCATATAATATATCTTAAATGTAAATAAATATGAACACTTACCTAATTCCCCAAGCATTCATGTAATGTTGCTAGGATGGTTAAGTGACGATGGGTTGGAATTTAAAATTCAACTCATCTATCAAATTTGATGGTTAAAACCATTTTACCAATTTTTGTACACTCTAAGCTAATTTTGTGACAATTTATCTTGATTTGTAACCATATTTGATGGGAAAATGGTCTCATGACGGGCAATTTCCCTTAAAATTCCAACCCTTTTAAGAGTATGCAATATCTCACATCTTGTGTGGTGAGGAAAAGCAATGGATTCCATAGATGGAATTTCAAATGACATAACATATGCCATAGTGATGTAATGGTCTTGTATTAAAATCCCAATCATAGTGAATTAAATGCAAAGGATTAAAAAAACCATGAAAGTTATGGGAGGAAATGAGAAGTTTAAACATTGCAATTTGCAAGTATCTCAAGGTATTTCGTAGCTCATTAAAAGTTCTAACTTTATGAAGGTCCTAGAGCTTGTGGGAAGCTTAGCTTAGTGCTTCTATTTTTAGGTAGAATTTACCAAGGCCTCCTGCAATGTGGTAAGAGAGAGAAAGTTCAAAGGTTGAGAAAGTTTCAAAATTGATCCTTTCAATGTTTAAACCTTCGAAAATCCCTAAGGCCTTTTGAGGAATTTGAAAGTTTAACATTAGAAAAGGCTTAAAAATGAGTTTTAAGAAAATCTTGAAATTACTTTAAAAGGATTGAAAGAAACAAAACTAAATCTAGATCAAATCTAAATGAGATATAAATATTACTATGATATGAATTCAAAATATTTTGAAAGAATAGATATTTACCTTAATGACTTCTTCAAAAATGAAAGTAAAGAAAGAAAAATAGGTTATCACAAAAAAAGTTCCCAAAATTTTGATTTTGATTTTGGAGAATTTGTTGAGAGTTCAACACAATACTAACAAATTTGTTGACGGTTCAACATAATGTTAACATGCCTTGATGAATGTCTTAGAATTCAAAATTTATCACTCTTAACACCTAATGCAAAATAGTTATAGATGGACATTGTAACTTAAAGTGCTTCCTAGTTCTAATGAGTAGTTTCTAGATCAACAAATCCATTCAACACTTTATATTTTGGATGTGTAATTTTGATTGGTCATGTAATGTACCGACTCTACTTTATAGATTTATGAAAATTTTTATATCAATTTAACACTCTACATTTTGGATGTGTAATTCTGATTAGTCATGCAATGCACCGACTCTACTATATAGATTTATGGAAAAAATTATAGATGTATTTTTCTATTGAAAGATAATTTAGTTTAAGATTGGTAAAGGAACGTGCTACAATTGTGCAGTGGTCATATGTTGGCCTTCCTCTTCTATTCCAACTTCTTTCATGAACAATTCTAGTTTCCTAACATCATCAATTTTTTTCATGAAGAACAATTCTAGTTTTGTAACATCACAATTGGTGTGGCCTCCATCCCATGCCAATATCCTAAAACAAATTTTATTTTGTAACATTGTAATTCCATTTTAAATTCCATCCCCATGCCAATATCCTCAACTAATTCGAGTTCCAATTTCCAATATCGCTCCTTCAACTCTTTTTCATTATCATTTTAGACATTGAACCTCCAATGCTTTAAAACAAGGGTATTATTTTAATGAATGAATAGCATTGGGCGAAGATGTCAGGTAAGAAAATATAGAAATGAAAAGATAAATAACTATGTATAAACATTCTCACTTCTCTTTTCTTCTATTGATGGTGAATACCTCCGGAAATTGAGGTTGACATGCTTTTGTCTAATCCGTTGAACTGTTGCATATTATTGTTGTAGCTTACAATTTAGTCTATGAATTGATTGATTTCCATGTGAATTCAACTTGTAGGTAAATATTCATATGTTCGTGGATGACACAAGATTTATTATATATGATACCATGATGTGAGCTGTCTGAGCAATTCGAAAGCAGGGTTGGAATTTGACGGCCATAAGCCCATCATGAGGCATTTTACCCATCATAATACTTTATTTTTTCTTAACAAACCTTCTCAAAGAATGGGAAAACCATTTCCAAGGATGCATTTTTTACGGTTAATTATTTTTCCAAGCCGTCATTAATTTTTATTAATAAGCTTGTTAAGATATGTGTATGCTTAGATACGTGGCCTACAGTAATGGCATGTTATTGTATATGTAGTAATGGAGATTGAAAATTTCCCACTTGATTGAAACTTTCTCATTTGATTGAAGAGTAGGTGGATGAGTTTTCCTTCAATAGTGATGGCTTTTATTTTAGTCCATTTATTATTTCTTTCTTATATAGGTCTAGCGTTGTCCCAATATGGGGTCGTGCCCATCCTTTTAGTGCCTTTTCCCTATCCTTTATGCCCTTTTTTTAGAGGATAAGTCAGTTTTAAACTCTGAAAGTGCAAATCCGAGAGAGAGGTGGGTACCATTTCAGAAGAAGAAGTCAATTTTAAACTATGTTAATGAAGGAATCGACCCAACCACCCACCAAGTAACAACAATTTATCAGCTACTAAATTTACCAAGAAGCAAAACTTCATCAGCTACTGAATTTAAATTGAAGCACATTTGCCAAATCTCTCAACCTTTTTGACCTTAAGAACCCTGGAAATACGACCCACTAGGAACTGACTCCCGACCTTGGTGGAGCTTCTAGACACAGAGTTCTTGCCTTCAACGGACTGCCCATGACCCACCACTTGATATTCATACATGTAACCTGACCTTCGAAAAATATGAGATTCAAACATGGGACCTTTTGCTTGAATACTTTGCAATACAACCTCGTAGATATGGAATGGAATCACCTGTCTGACTACTGATGTATACATGATTACTCTCTCAAAATCGAATGAGGTCGAGGCACATGGATCATAGTTTCTCTCCATTGGATCTTGGAGTTTTGAACAATGTGTGTAAAAGAGGATCTTCCTTACTTTACCAGAGCCTTACCTGACCAAAGGGTAGACAGATTCGAGGAGGAGGTGTGGAGTATCGTGGTGGATTCCAGACTGACGCACGAACACCAGTGGACAGTGAGAGGGAACCATGTAAGAGGGAAGGGCCAAAAGGTAACATTGGAAAGACCAACCAATAATTTAGGGAAGATGGAATTTCAGATATGCTTGTTTTTGGTTATGGGCCTCAAATTTCTCTAGACAGTTAACAAAAAAAGTAGTTTTTTTCTTTTCTTCCTCCAAAATTAATAAATATTATTTTATTATTTTCCTTAGGAGGCCCATTTTGAGTTGAAATTTCCTCTAATGTATCAATGGATCCACCTCTAACTTCTTTAGGTCTGACCATGGCCTCCAATAGGGCTTCCCTCTTGTGCCTTTATTATTCATAATTATGATGTATGGGCTAAGTTGTCTGGTGACTAAAGTAGCTTCTTCAGGTATTTTCAAAGGGTTCAGGTTTGATGGAAACACTTTCATTTCCCATATATTTTTTGTTGACAATTTGTTGTTCTTTACTGATGCCTCCCGTAGGGATTTACTCATCTTAAAATCTTCTTTAATAATATTTCGTTCAGCCATGGGTATGATCTGTAACAATCTAAAATCTTCTATGTCATATATGAATTCGGATCCTAGGGAGGAGATCTGGCATTCTACTAACTTTGATTATTTAATAGTGAATGGGGATACATGCCTTAAATATCTCATGTATCTTATAAATCCTAATGATTACTCTTCTAAGGACCGTGTTTCGCTGTTGGTGCCAATTCAGAATAGGATGAATCTTTGGTGCAACAAATGGATTTCACGCAACGCTCGTTTGATTTTGATCAACTCTATTATTGAATCCATTCCAGTATATTGGTTTACGTTGTCAATTGTTCCTGCTAGAATCTTCCAGAGGCTCCGAATTCTATGAAAAAACTTCCTATGGGGTGGTAAGGATAAGGTTCACATTTTCTCATGGATTGCTTGGCATCTAATCTCCCATCCCAAAGCACTAGGAGGATGTGGTATAAAGGATATGCCTTGTTTTTCCAAAGCACTTGTTGTTAAATGCTCCTGGAATATTGTTTATGGATCTGGTTTGTTGAATCACATTATACATCTCAAATACATTGCTCCTCTTTCTATTGTTGATTGGATTCGAACCACCGATAAGTCCTCCGCAAATGATTCCATCATGTGGAAGGAGATCATTAAATATTTTGACTTTATTGGTGGATGGCTGGCCTGGAAGACTAGTAACAATAGATCTGTTAGAATTGGACAAGGTCCGTGGGTTGGTGGGAAATATTTTGTTCGCTTCCCTGCTGATATGATACATTATCTGATTGAATGTGTGTATGTTTATTTGCACCAGATCTATTTACATAATTCTCTTATGTTATCTTATCAGACTTGGACTTCGGCTGCTAATCTTGATCTATCTGTGGGAGAGAATCTCATATGGGATTATTATATCCTTAGTTTGAAGAATAGTTTGGTCCTCCTCTCTAACATGCCAGATGCTCTTTTATGGACTAAAAACGCCAAAGGTGGGTCCTATTCTCCAAGCTGGGTTACCTGGTGCTTAGAGAATTGGAAGTTGCTCCACATCCATCTTGGTGGTGTCACAGTATTTGGAATCTTTCATGCCCACTCAAAATCAATATCTTCTTCAAGCTTGTACTTGATGGTAAAATCTTGGTTTGGGATATGCCGACTCACATATTTTTATCAGTTCCTAGGAGATGCCCATAATGTGAATTGGATGTAGAATCCATTGATCACTTAATTATTCATTGTTCATATTCCCATGAAGTGTGGAGCCAACTGTCTCCTTTAGCAGGCTTACCTCTTATTTGGACTGTATATGATTTTCATCTATCTTGGCTAGCTAGGAACAAGAAGTTATTTGAAGACGTCCTTATCCCTGCTCAAGTTTTTGTTGGTCATAGCTTCGACATTTTCAAAGCTTCCCTATGTCGGTTTCTTTTAAACTTGTCTGAGTCATTGATTTCCCCATTGTGGATAGTTCCATCCTGTGGGATTTCGTGAATGTAGTTTCCCAAGGCAGGCCTTAGGTTGGTGGCGTGGATGGTATTCTTCATCTTTCCAGCTCCACCTTTATTCATTTCGCAACTGGCTTGGGTGACGTTTCAAACAACTTTGCATAATTTGCTGCTATCAAAATCCTTTTGCGGGTCTCTCTTTCTTTAGGTGTGGATCGATTGCAGATTTTCGACGACTCTAAATTGGCTATGGAGTGCCTTAAATTGAGTACACCCCCATGGGACATATTTCTTCTTCCACTTTACGATGACATTGACAGGGCCAGACTCCACTTTCATCGGTCGATTCTTCAGTGTATAATAAGAGAAAGCAATTTTGTGGCTGACTCGTTTTCCAAGAAAGGCCTCCTCTTGCTGAACGGTTTTATAGATAAATAGGAGTTGTCTGAAGGTTCTATGGTTTCTTCGGGTTGTTGTCTCTTTTAGTTACCTCTACATGTCAGATATGTTTTGTAGCAGTTTTGATTATTAGTTTTTGTACATTTTCTTCGATATTTTGGTGATCATTAGAACTAAGTACTTATTTTTATCGAGATATATATGACCTAGAGGTCTATTGAACAATATGGTTTTATCTAATATAAAGCCGTGATATTTTTCTTTGGAAAAATAAATCTTAAATTTTATCTATGCCCTTTGTTCATATCTATAATCACAATAAATAAGCATCACACCTACTCAAAATACATGAATATTGTATCATTAACTTAATAAAAATAAAAATAATATTGTATCATTGAAAATCTTAATAAATGAATAGGCATGACACCTACTCAAAATACAACGAATGTTGTATCATTGACTTAATAAAAATATAAAGAATATTGTATCATTGAAAATCTTAATAAATGAATAACCACAGCCACTCGACATATAAAGAAAATTGAAGATAATGTTAGAAAAGATAAGCCTATGGATAATGAAGCTTAGCTTGCATAGGGAAACCAAATAATTAAAAAGTTGTTATTACAAATGTGATGGTGAACTCATGTTCATTTATAAAAAAAACCTATGAAGCAATTAAATTAATTAAAAAGCATCAAATTAAAACAACTTATAAATTAATAATACTTATTCTTAAAAAAAAATTGATTCACCCTAAAGGAACAATCATATTTAATCATAAATATAAAATACACAATGAGATAAATTCAAAATAAATTACAAATACTCCTTCTAAATAAAAGTTGATTCACCTATATGGAACAATCATCTAAAATCATAAACATAAAATACACAATGAGATAAATTCAAAAATGAGAGGGAAGTAGTTTATGTCTTTACAAATACTTATTCAAAATGAAGTTGATTCACCGATAAGGAACCATCATCTTTATTCATAGACATAAAATACAAAATGAGATAAATTTAAAAATGGGAGAAAGAGTGGTAGTTTAAGAATAAGAGGGTATGGCATAAAATAGTTAAAGTTTAACATATTTATAATTAAATATTTTTATTTAATTAGATAAATTGAATATTATACACATTAATATAGATCAATATATAAAAATTTACATTAATAAACATTGAATAAATTAATATAGTTAAATATAAAATATAAATTTATTAAATTAAAATTAAAAATAAATATAGTTTTTTAATTCTTATAGATAATTTTTAGTTTAAGATAAAATTACATTAATGAATAAAATATCAAATAATTTTGTCAATATATAAAAATTACATTAATAAACATTAAATTAATATAGCTCAAGACATAAATTAAAATCAATATAGATTTATTAAAATAGAATAATAAATAAATAAACATTAAATTAATATAACTTGACATATAAATTAAAATTAATATAAATTTATTAAAATAAAATAATAAATAAATAAATAAAAGAGACATTTAAAAATTATAACATTTATGGTGCCTTATTGCTGCACCAAATTATAACGATTTGCATTATTTATTGAAATAGAGAAATAGGAAATGCTCATGAACATGAAATTTTACCAAATGACAAACACTATCTTTCTCTGGCCGTCGATGGGACAGTTGGGCTTTAGGTTGACCGCTTCCACGCGTGAATGCGGGCAAAATGACAGCATCACCATAAAACTTGTACGAATTCCTCATTGGAAACCCCTCCTTTAGACATATTTCCACACAAGGGTAACATTGTGAACCTAGCATCGAGGTACTGTCGAAAACAGGTGGCATCATTTTATAGGCAGGAGTGACGATGAAATGAACAGTGGTTTTAAACCAAACTTTAGAAAAAAAAATGTCTATCGATGTAAATATATATAAGGTCGTAATATTATTTAAAATATATATAAGGTCATAATATTATTTAAGAGTTGGTTAAGAGTTATAGACTTTACATTTTTTTTCATTTTTTTGTGAAATCGTGATTTTTTATTTTTCAAATTGCATTTTTTATTGTAAAAATTGATTCAATACCTTCAAAATATTTTTGGACACCCAAATTATGCAATTCCAACAACATATATTCACAATTCTAACAATTTCAACATAATTTCCACTAGAAGAATCACCAAAAAAAATTATCCAAAACATTGAGCTTTTAGCCTACTCTTACTACTTAAGGCTATTATTTCCTGGAAAATTGAGATGTAAATGGTAGTACATGGGTTGAACATCTCAACTAAGCTAGTTTAGGTAACTAAATGATTCCCTACTTCTCTTAAGTACAAATCCAGGAACAAGGTCATACGTGCTCAATCACTTGTTGAGCACTCAAATGACATGATTAAATAGTAATAATAGGTGCAAAAACACTCTACCTCAATTACATAACTCCCCTTCCACCCTATATGATCTCGAAAAGCATTGTTGACTACTTTATCCAATCATTGATTTATTTCCTATCGAACGAATCAAATAGGGCATTTAGCGAAATCACGGTTGGAATTTGATGGGCATTTTCCTTTCACGAGGCATTTAGCCGTCAAAATACTAGTTAAAGTTTTGACAAGCCGTCTCAAAGAATGAGCAAACAATTTGCTAGGACGTATTTTTTATGGTTAATTATTTTTTCAAATCATCATTATTTTTTATTAATAGAATTGTTAAGATATGTGTTTGTTAGATAAGTGGCATGTAGTAGATGGTTGTTATCATGTATGCAATAATAGAAATTGAAACTTTCCCGTTTGATTGAAGAGTGTGTGGGTGAGTTTGAATTTAATGGATGGCTTTCCTTTCATTCCATTTCTTCTTTCTTTCTTATATTGGTATTTGTGCCCTTCCTTCAAAGGATAAATTAGTTTTGAAGTACGAAAGTGCAACTCTAAAAGAGAGGTGGGTACCATTTTAGAAGAAGAAGTTGGTATTAAACTATGTTAATGAATGAATTAACCCATCCACCCACCAAGCCTCAACAATTTATCAGCTACTGAATTTACGAAGCATCAACAATTTATGAGCCATTGAATTTACCAAGCATCACCTATGGTTGATTTCTTTTCGTTATAGGCCTCACAAGTTAGAAGCATGAGTTGAATTTAGATACCCATTTCTTTAGAATGTTTGAAAGTGCTCTCCTCTGTTTTCACGGATTTGGAGCTACTAATTTTTGTAAGATGTTATATTCAATTTTTCATAAATTTGATAATAATCTAATAACAAATTTTAATGAAACTCTTCTATGTTTTTTATTAAACATGAAATTGAGTTTTTTAATTTTTTTATATTGAGATGGGTTAACACATGTGACTCACAAAGGCATCGGTTAAGACTTGTGACCGACAAATACATGGAAACATGGTTTTATCTATTCACAATTTTTTGAAAATTATTTATTTAATATATATTAAAACTTTGTAACATTTTATTATTCTTATAGTCTTAGTCATTGGTTGAAACAATTACTTTTACTCATGGGAAAATAAGGTTCTAAACAAATTTGAAGTTTAAAGTGGTTTCCTTTTATCTATTTATAACCAAAGGAAAGTAAATGACCCAAAGAAGAAAGCAAGAAGCATGCATTGGTTGGTTTAAATTTTGACCCTCCCCTACAAAAACACATGGAGAATTAAATTGAACCCCATGTTTGTCAATTTGAATAGAAAAAAGTATCACCACATTGGTTCTATATTAGTGAAACTTGTGTCCAAAAAATAGTTTTTTACGAGAAATGTTTTTTATATTCAAATTACTATGTCAAATTATATAAGTTTATATTATTCTATTTTTATAAAAATAAAATGAATTACCTATATTAGAAAACTAAATGCTTTCAATTATGAATGAAGTAAAACAAAATAAATTTATTTTATCAAATTCTCATCAAAGTACATCATGGATAATACATAGAAAGCTCCACTAACGTGAAAGATTTGTTGTGGCTTGGTATGTGCAAGATCAAACAGTGCATACCTTGGAAAAAAAACCTTATGAAACTTCTTTTGATAGAGGAAGGAGATAACATCATAGTACAATCTCGATTGCAATGTTTTTAATGAATTGTCTCTGTAAAGAGCATATTATATTTATCTGGCCTTTTTACCCAAGTCTTTTGGAATAAAATTCCACAATTTCAACTACACCATTGATGCAACATGTTAACCTTGAAAATTTTGGTATGTTGCATTAAATGTGACCTAACATTAACCTGTGGAAATGATTCTAGGTTCCACCTTTTGTTTGTTTCCTAAATTTATCACTTAATGAACTTTAGATACATAATGTTGATGCATGTTACTATTGAGTTGTGTGTGTTAGTGTAGTAGGTTGTTTTGCTTCACCTTGGATTTTCATAGTACATTATCAATGGAAAACATGGGTAAATGAATCTATTGTTATCTTTTAATCATAAATTAATCTCCTTAATAAAAACATGTCTCTTAAATGAAAATTAAAGTGTCATGTAATTTTAATTACACCATTGATGCAACATGTTAACCTTGCAAAATTTTCTAGGTTGCATTATATGTGGCCTGACATTAACCTTTAGAAAGGATTCTAAGTTCCATGCATTGTCTATGTTTAAGTGTATATCACTTAATGTACTTCAAATGCTTAATGCTAGCACATGTTACTTTTGAGTTGTTTGTGTCACTGTTAGTAGGTGGTTTTGTTCCACCCTCAATTTTCAAAGAACATAATCAACTAAAAACACAGGTAAATGAGTCTATTGTTATCGTTTAATTGGAAATTAAACTCAATAAAAACATTATTATTGAAGGGTATTTTTTTTAATAAAACTTGATTGTTGAAGGGTTATTTTTTTAATAAAATGTTGTGCGGAAAGCAAGATAAAAGTTCAAAATGTAAAAGAAAATTAGTTGAAAGGGTAGAGGTGAAATGAAATTCCAACACTGAGCGGAATGGTTGTTTTTTTTTGTCATGTTTGAATGGGATTGATGTGCTGAAAGACTAGGTCTAGATTCATCGCTAGTAAGGGACCCTTCAACTATCTTCGCCTTCTTGTGAGGTCACTTCGTTCAATGAATATTTAGCCACGGTTATTTGTATATCCTTTGATAGATGTGGACCCAGAGTATTCAAAAACATCAATTCCCTTTGGTTCATTTGAATATTTCACTAGTTGGATATCTCTTTGTCTATCTAAAGTAGGGTTTCCATTAATTAAATATTTTTATAAATTGTTCACTTGTTTAGACAACTCTTTATATATGGATATGTATGTTTCAAGAAAAAATTTATGGACAAAATTCAGTTCATGCATTAATTTTTTATATTCTTTTCCAAAAAAATTGTCAATTTCATTTTTTTATAATAAAATCACACACACACACACACACGTTACCAAAATTATCCAAAAATTACATAAAATCCTTAGAAATTTGAATATTTTTATAAATGTATCATCAAACATTTTATAGTTGGAAGTTTCAAAATCAGTAAGATTTGCTAAGGTTTTGACACTAAGAAAATCATGGATCCTTATAATGCTTCCTACTATGTATATTAAATAGTATGCGCTACTACTAACATGTAATCAGTTTATCAAGCAAAGGTATATTCATAATGAAACACATTTCTGATCTTTTGATTCATAGGGGAAATGCATAAATCATAATTAGATGATGCACCCTTAACTCATCAATGAACTAAATTAGAAGAAACATAGGTTCATAAACTTCCCCAAGTATATTGGTGATGGCTCTATGAATTAGACAATCTACTAGAGAGGGAATTGTAATGGCCCTCCTTTCCATAGATTTCATTTTTTATGCCCATGTCCTACAAATGGAGAGAACTTCATGTGAAAAAACAAAAGAATGGAAGCAAACAACAATACCAATAGAACATGATATTTACATGGAAACCCTACTATGCACTGGTAAAACAACAAGACAATGATAGTTTCAAATATGATCATTACTCGATAATTTTTAGTTATACAAATTTTCATATACAAAAATGCTAGGGGTCATTTCCCTTTTGTAGAATACATAAGATGGTTCTAGAAGGAGCCAAGATATAATGGAAGACTCCTAAAATTGACACCTTAGGGGATCCATTCTTGCACCACCAAGCAAGGGGGGCGTAGTCGACCCCCCATGACCCCACTGGTACATGGGGATAACCATCCACCATGTTGTAGACAAAATCAAAGATCTAGATGTTGACTTCACCTACTAACAATTTAAATATCCATCCATCAAAAACTCGTTTAATTGACACAATAACTCCTTAGAAATTTTGGAAATTGTTTTAAAATATATAACATCAATCATCCTCCCTATCTTATGCTTGATTTCCTCAAAAGATGAGAGCATACTTGTGAAGTGATAAATTGTTTCCACCAAATTTGTCCATTTCCCATTATTGGTGCATACAAGAAACTTAGCAAGTTATAGTAAACTTATATGGATTCTCATGGGATCAATTTATCACTGGTTTTTTAAATTCTCACTATCCACAATGATTCACACTACATTTTTCAAGTCCATCAATAGTTCCAAATGCCCATATAGATAGTAAATGATGTTTTCTTTACCTCACTACACACTAGTTCCACATACCTATATAAATAGTATATCATGTGTTCTTTACCTTAGAACACACAATACATGCATATTTCCTCCATTTGGCATTTGTATCTTAGATGAAGGGAACAATTAGACTTAATGTAGAATTTTGGAATGATCTTCCTACCTTCTAAGCAACACAGTGCGATAAACCTAGAGATATTGGATGGTCCTAGTTTCCTCTAACCTATGAGTCATTAGAACATAAGGGATATGTGGGAAAATTATAAGAACCATGTCCATGTGTTCTACTCCCCACATGCAATATGTTTGGACAGGTGGTGGCATCAATGATCATATGCACAATGCCCATGCATCCAAGAAAGTTACATATGTGGTGGTGTCATATGCATGGTTCCTATGCCTCTAAGAAAGTTAAAGATGCGGTGGCATCATATGCATGGTGCCCTTGCATCCTATATGTACCTAGATCTTATGGTCCAATCAAAGGTAGAGCACAAGCTAGTAATAACATAGAGTGTAGAGTGCAGAGTCTCTATACTTTCCTTTTTAAAGAGAAACACCATATGTGGGTGTTTCTATTTTAGAGAGGTAAGTATATGAGCAATCCAGTGTTGCTCCAACATGCACATGAAAGAAAAAAAAGGATTATTTTGTCTATTAATTCCCCTTGTCTTTTGCATGCTCTTGAAAAGGTTTGGAAATTCCCTTGAAAAGGCTTTGAAAATAATTCTTAGCGACTTTATCCCCATCATTTATTCCCTTCCCATAGAATGAATTGAATAGGGAACCTAGCAAAATAGGGTTTTTCTTTTCCAAGTTTGAATAGAAGTAATGTGATAACGAATAGGTCTAGATTCATGGCTACCTAAGGAACCCTTAACTATCCTCACCTTCTTGTGAGATAAAGAAGAAAATAAAAATAAAATTAGACTCTACGGAATTGCATCATTGAAGCGCGTAGATTTTTTTGAGCAAAAATTCCTTGCAAATTCGAGTGCTTTGTCAATAATCTCACAATTGTTCTTACGTTCCAAGTTTGATATCTTCACCTTTCTTTTATTGTAAGAAGCAATTGGATATCTATCTATTAATTTTGAAACTAGTTTCTTTGAGAATTCAAACTTCATAAAAATGATTTCTTTATAAATATTATGGCCACTAGATTTGAAATTATCTGTAGCTATTTTTTCTATTATAACTAGTATAATCCTAATACAAAGAGCCTTGTAGGTGAATATAAGAAAATCTTACACGAAAAATGAAAACATCTATATTATAATAGATAACTAAAGACCATTAAAGCATTATTTTACTAATATCCTAAATGAGATCAATAATACTTAACATAAATAATGATTTAACACCACGATATAGCTACCAAAGAAGATGAATGGTAGCTTAGTTACCTTTAATTTTAGGCTCAAGGACATTCATATTTATTTTCTGCTCAAAAGTTATAATTATATATTAATGTACAATTTATAAATGAACATTGAATATAGCTTTTTGCACTATTAACCCTAGATTTCTGCTCGAAAGTCATAATTATATATTAATGTACAATTTATAAATGAACATTAAATATAGCTTTTGGCACTATTAACCCTATATATTTGATGCATGTAACATAAAGGTCAAAGATAGTGTATGGCAAATGCAACAAAAGCTATGCAAAATATTGTAGCAACTACATGTAAATGAAGTTGTGGTTGGTATAACAATGATGATTTTAAACTAACTTAAAAAGAAAAAAATCAATATCATTTATTTTGTTAATATTAGGTATTTAATTCTTACATGGTCGTAGAAGGCACTTGGTAGTAATTGCGTCGAGAGGCGCTCTACAACCCAGTATGGGGGAGATCTTGTAACGTGATGTAACGTTACTAACATGTCAGCAAAAAATAATAGTGAAAGTGAATATTATGGGAGAGATCTTGTAACGTGATGTAACGCTACTAAAGTATGTAACATGTCGGCCAAAAATAATTGTGATAGTGAATATTATGGGAGAGATTTTGTAACACAAAATAAAAAATAATATCACTTTCGTAACTTTATTTTTATTAATAAAAAATAAATTTTCTAATAGGCCAAAATAAATGTCGGCCACAAAAACAATCTAATATGGGGGAGATGTGGTAATCTTCCTACCTAACAAAACAATAAAAAAGTAAAAATTTAATTATCCGTAAAAAAAATATGTGGGTTAAAAAAACACAAAATTGAATTATCCGCAAAAAAATGTTGGCCTTGCACATGGTTTTAAAACCATGTGCAAGGCATTCTAAACAACCCATGGTTTTATTGTACATGGTTTAGGAGGCTTTTTTAAACCATGTGCAAGGCCTTTTAAACAACCCATGGTATTATTGTACATGGTTTAGGAGGGCCTTGCAAATGGTTTTAAGACCATGTGCAAGGCCTCCTAAACAACCCATGATTGTAGGAGGGCCTTGCATATGGTTTTAAAACCATGTGTGGGGAAATGAATGATGCAATGTTTGTTCCTAACAAAATAAAAAATATTATATGTCGGCCATAAATAATATTAAATATTAATAATAATAAAATTATATGTGGACCTTAAATAAAAAGATGTGTCTTTTGGTTTGAATCAAATCAATGGATACCTAAAAAGAGGTTAGAGATTTGATCCATCTCGGCGCTTGATAGAGCCCAGGATTTGGATCTACGCTGGTATAATTCTATCTCTCTTATCGTTCCAATTTGTTCCAAAGTTTAACTTAATGATTTCCATGTGACAAGTCAAAATAATATTTTTTAACGTATTAAAAAAGAAATTGAATGATGCAATGTCTAAATTGAACTAAAGATTTCATTGATTTCATTTAAAAAATGAAATTCAACATTTATGTTACCTTAAAATATGAAAATGACCTTTTTTTTAATAGATATAAAAAATTTGTAATGAACACGCCATGTTAAACATTTATATTACCTCAATATGAAAATGAATTTCTTATGTATAGATATAAAATATTGCAATGAAGCCACAAGGTTAAACATACTAACTCTGTTTATATATAGTTAAGCTTACTAACTCTATTTATATATAGTTAAGCTTACCAACTCTGTTTATATATAATTTGCTTTAATTAATTTAAAAAGACCAAACTAATATTAAGTCAAAGGAAAAGATTATGAGCAGGTAGGGCATTGATGTGAAATGACGATTGCATGAAAAGTTTACGTAGAAAGAAGTACTCCTTGGAAGTAGTCAATCACCCTGACCCCAACTAATTTCTATATAATTTATGTATAAATTAAGACATGCCGTTCTATGTGAAAAAACAAAACAAAGATTCGGAACAAATCATATGTTGATTTCGGAAGAAAAAAAAGTTGTAGGGCCTCACCATGGCTATTGGATAATTCTTTTGATTCGTCGTGGTCTTAAAGGTTTTTCTTCCGTACCATTTGATGGATAATGAATCCAAAACATATGTACTGTATTTATCATGATATTCAGGTTAGCCATGCAATTAACGTGTGAGTAGTATCTTCTTCTAAATTAAAAATAATGGTTATTTTTTCTTTTTTTTTGTTTGAGTTGCAAGATCATATTGTGATAGATGTATGTAAAGTTGGGGTGGAGGGAGCTTCCTCCTAGTTCGAACGTTCCAACAATAGCTACGCTTCTTTTGCAAAATGTCATTAATCACCTCGAGTTATTGATACATTATTAGTGTTTTTGCTTTTTTATTACTAATTTCTGAGCACATAATTGTGTATGGTTTTCTCCAAGATCTGAAGTGATCCACTCACGGTTGCCTCAGAATGTGGGGCTATAACAAGATAATAAATAGTGAATGTCCAATATGAAAGATGATAAGAGTTTAGTCTTTAATCTACTTATTTGTGTATAGCGATTATGATGTAAGTCTCACTAATTAAACTATTACCTTATGTACTCCATGGAAACCTCAAGAAATGATGTGTCTTATCAATGGATTCAACCCCTTTGGATTATATAACTACATAAATCCATTTAAATTGTAAATCTAGTAAGCACAAAGAAGGATAAAAAATGTCACATACCGAGTGACCACACTGTGCCTTTGGGGTCATGGGTACACCAAATTTGCCACTGATACCTAACTTCATTTTTTGTAAATTAATTATCAAATTTAGAAAGGAAAATAGATATATGGTTGCCCAAATTAAACATATGCATATATTCAAACATACAAGGAATTCTTGTAATACATAACCGCACATGATAAGCAAAATGTAAACAATAATACATTGACATAAAAATACTTCTTAAGATTATTCATTCTCTTTCCAAATTTATAAATCCAGTGAAAGAGAATGAAAAATCGTAAGATGTATTTTACTCTCAATATGTCTATTGTTTACCTTTTGTTTATCGTGTGTGTCATGTGTGTTGGGGTGTTATAAACCTAGAAAGAGAATGAATAATCTTAAGAAGTAGTTTTCTGTCAATGTGTTATTGTTTACATCTTGTTTATCATGTCTGGTTAGGTATTACATATGGTATCAGAGCAAGTTTCCAACTCTCAATACCTTTGGGTTAATTGAAATAGACATACAATTTGTAGCTAGCTAAATCTGTAGAAGTTTTATGTACTTTGACCTACCATGCGACCTTTGCCATAGAGGAAGACCTAAAGGTAGATGACAAGATCCATTTTCCTTTATTTACACCCATATTGAGATGTAGGTATTTATATCCAAATGTCGGTATCAACGTTTCATAATTCAAGGGCCCATAGCTCTGATAGTTCATTCACTTAAGTTTGTAGTGCGTCTCTGCAAGATTCCTTTGGATATGGTTGGATTTTGGGGAAATTTTGATAGAAAGAAAAGCTCTATCTTTTTGTTTCCATGAGGTACACCTAAAAATTATGGGTTCTGGAAACCATAGGTCTAATTCCCTCCGCACACTGTTACCTTGTTCTTTTATCAACCCTGCAATTATTCAGATCACAAGCTCACAATAGTATTGACACAATCCATTAAAGAATACTAATTCTCAAAATGCATGTGCACAATTAGAGATCGACCATAATACCTGATGGAATCGACTAGAAACCAGGACGTGAAGAATAACTATTGTTGTTTTTTTTCCTTTGCTTGTGAGAATATCTTACCTAATTTAACCAGTCTATCCCTAGAAACACTTGAAGTCCACTCTCTATAGTTTGTAATTCGATTGTTATATAGCTACAGACAGTACACCTCGTCAATGCGATGATCATCCAACAATCCCAAAGTTATGCAATATTTTTTTTTTCAGTTTTCTCTTGAAATTCAATTTTTTTATAGAAAAATACCAACTTTGAGATTTGAATGGTCTATCTAAAATTGACCACTTCGGACATATTGTTAGTAGCAAAATAGTTAAAATTGAGAGTTTCAACCGCCTCTTCTCATTGGTTGTGTGACTGCATTCCCTTGGAGATGAACCAAGTATGGAAACATTGGTCTATTTACTTTACTCATGTGTTTAAGGGTGTGATCCATGTTCTAGATCCATGCTACTGAACTAGGGTTTACAACACTCTCACCCCACAATTAAAAAAAAAGGACAAGAGAGACACGACCATTTGATATTGTTTCATTCAGTACACTAAAAGTTGACCGCGTGAGAGCATAGGTGAGGGGGTTGGGATGTTAGGATGCCCCAGCATGAGAGGGTGGAGTGTCGTATCTCCTTGTCGTCGGTCAAGGGTGTGACCCCTCCCCCTGCCTACAAAGATCATTGTTTATCATGTGCAGTTAGGTATTACAATTCTAGCATGAATGCATTTATATAATACCACAAAATCCATACAATTAGATACTCATATAACAGTGAATTAAACAATATGTATAATAGTTTAATAAATACATGGCATTATTTAACTTTGGTATT
>LPNX010385808.1:6500-20458 GCA_001517045.1 Pseudotsuga menziesii | reverse complement strand
AGAAAAGTACAAAGAAGACACTTATCGATGTTATACAAACAAAAATTACTAAAGATGAATGCACAAGTGTAAGGAGCAACGTTTAGTTGCCATTTAGTCCACAACACGTGCATTAAACTTAGAAAAACCAATCATCCATGGCTAAATCAAGGTTGGTAAAACTTTAGACATGGAACATGAAGAAAATCTTCTTACCCATTAAAAAGAGCAGTTTATCAGGAAGAAAAATCAGCCATTGCCACCATCAATATTGTCACAAACTTATGAGAATCGGAGAATAGTAACTACAAGCTCCTGCCAATCAATATTTAATACCATGAATTTTATGGCAATAAAGTTATACCAGGCTATCATAGAGATGCATACCCACACAATAAGTATTAACTTGTACAAGACTGGCAAAATCAATGTTAAGAGTCGTGAACAAAAAATAGTGGAGGCAAGTGGCTTGAGCTGCCATTAGCCCACAAGTACATCAACCCAGGAAAATACGATCATCCATGGCACAAATATGGTTGGCAAAACTTTTGATACATTATGGATCTTGAAGAAGATTTGCTTATCGACCAAGAGACCAGTGTAGCGGGATGAAAGCACAGTCATGGCCACCATAATACTGTCAAAAACTTATGACAGTCAGAGAATCAGTAATTTCAGTCCCCTCAAAATCAAAATATTTATGACAATAAAATTATATAGGGAGCCCATAGAGCCATGTACCCACAATATCTACTAACTTCTAAAAGAACAAGAAAATCAATGCATGTGTCAAGAAGAGGGATGCAATACACGACCTGGACAGACAGAGGGAGTTGGGAAGTTTGCTGTCTGCCTAAGACTTTCTTAGTGTGGCCTAAGACGTTGTAAATACGGCAGGTGCAACTGATTTTTCAACAAATATTAAATCCTATATTCCTTCATTCAAAGTATGTTGATATTTTGCTACAAAATCTAAACTTACAAATCAAATACAAATAAATATATTTCATAATGAGACATAACATTGAATCAGAAAGAAGCAGATAGTCAAGAAATCAACGATCCGCATTTAAGATCATTTGTGGCCCAACCTACAGCTTACAAACAACCATAAAATTAAGAGAAGTGAATAGGAAACATCCATGGCCAGACAAATCCACAAAAATTAAAAATAAATATAAATAAATATAGAAACTGCATATTGGTGTCAATTGATAGTGCAGAATGTAAGAGACCCGCAAGGTCCAAAATAAAATAAAAATAAAAAATTAAAGCAAGAGATCTTTGCATGAAAAAGATAGGCAAACAAAGGAAACTCGGCTACATTCTGAGTACTTAAAATAAAAATAATAATTCTAATTGAAATCAAAATATACCATGCATACATGTGTCTCAAAGTACACATGACTAGTCATCATGCACACAAATGCCCTTGCGCCCAAGAGGGCATGAGGTATAATGCCTGAATGTGTACAAGGCCCTTGAGGGCATGAGGTATAATGCCTGAATGTGTACAAAAATGCACATACAGTCCATGTGGTATAATATCTAGGCTCCTAATACAAATCTATCGCAATTAGCATGTCTGTAGTAGTCAGCAAGGCAATCATGTTGCTTGTTGTGATGTTGTAATCTCACCAGTGCTGCTGCTCCTAGTGCGATCAAGCAACAAAATGCTACCATGTGTATATTTTTCTAAAGCATCTACTTGATTTCATATATAAAAGACTAAATTTGCTACATATCCTAGAACATCTACACTAACAATCAAATATACCATTGGAAGTTAATCACCATATATATTAAGTGTTCTGTAGCCAATTTAACGTACATGCAACGATGGCATGTAAACATGCTTCACAACTCTCAACAGTCCAGCATTACCTACTCATTTTTACAGTCCCATGAAACTTGTCCAAGGCTCAGACATGGATTTTTTTCATATGTGCAGTGTCTATAACTTAAAACTAAACCTTGATTTTTTCGTTGGAAATAGGTACTAAGCTTATGCACCTATATAACTTATTAGCTTTGCTGAAATGATAACAATATAAGGATGATGCAGTACATATAATAACAGTTACATCATTAATTGCCAGCCATCATATTACTGGTGTCATCATGAATTCATGCACAATATAAATTTTGAAAACATCCACTTAGGCAAGCCTACAAAAATACAGAGTAGGAAAGCAACAGCATGTGTATCGATGGTTTACAGGATAGGCATGCATAGTACAGAGGTATGTTGGAAAATAATACTTAAACTTATGTAGATATACCAATTAAAAAATGTATGCCTGCTGATAATTTGCCGCGTTTTTCCTTCCATGCCATGTCTGCATCTGTTAGATGGGGAAATTGCAACCTCTCCTTGCTTGTGGTCTGCCTGACAGGTTCCTGCAGACCCCAATATATATGAATGCCATTTTTTATCAAAAACTGCAACCGCTGTGTGTAAATTTAAGTAACTTATCAACTTTGCTGAAATGGTAACAATATAAAGATGATTACTCATTAATTGCCAGAGATCATATTAAATGGTGGCTTTAGTAAATTCATGCATAGTATAAATTTATAAAGAAAAAAAAGCCTGAGGCAAGCCTACAACAATGCAGGGTAATAAAATAACAGTACAAGGATAGAAGAATTGCAGGATAGGTGTGCACAGTACAGATGTATGTGAAAATATAAAACTTAACTTATATGTAGATATACTATGTACTAGAAAAAACTATAGCTTTAACAAAGAAAATGTAGCAGTTCAAACTTGCAGTGTGCTGCTAGATAGATGAAAACCGCAGAAACTAAATACATAAATAAAAATAACAACCCAATTGAAGTGGAAAAATGTAGGAGTTATTGTGTGTCCATTCTTGAAATGATTTAACCATATTTGCTTTCTACTAGCCGTTTACTCATTTTGCATGACAGCCATTTGCTTTGAAAGATAAGTATACAGGTTTTGAAACTTACTCCAACTCAGGATTGTGTTTGTAACTTGTAGACCTTTCCCAGCATCTGCATCGCAGATTGGTTTCTCTTTTGCAGACTCTATGAATTGGTTTCTCTTTTCCAGACTCTATGAATGCTCTATGAATGCTCCAGATTGCTCAAGTGAAATGCTCCAGATTGCTCAAGTGAATTGGACACAATGCAGAAGCCTGCCCAATTTCTTCGAGAAATCTGTAGCATTCATAGAGTCTGGAAAAGAGAAACCAATGCAGAAGCCTGCCGATGACTATTCTAAGTCATCGCCTTGAACATGGTAGTGTCTTGTATTTCAGTAGAACGCCATTTTGAAGCCCTGCGTTTTCCCCTCCTTCGTTGTTAAAAAAAAGGAAACCTAACAATCTTGTCATCCTTCACAACCAACCCGTCAATCTTGCACCGAGAAATTCTCAACAACCACAATAAATGGAGTGCCAAGCAGCACAGGATAGGAGTGGTACTTGTTATCTTACATTCTCGGGATTTGGAATGTCGATAAAACTCGAAAAGGAACGACATCAATATGAATGTCGATAAAACTCGAACCGAAATGACATCAATATGAGTGTCCTCAATCTGACTTGCTGGACTTGCATTGTCCAGGTCGATGTTGGGGGAAGAAACAAGAGCCTAGTAATAGGCAGTGTGGATTTTAAACCCAGTGCCCCCATTGTATGAAAAGGCACGATATTACATGGATAGGGAGCATCCACAACAACATCTCCCCCTACCCTACCTGCTACCATGGTGTCCAATCAGCAATGCCCTTGCCCTTGCCAACTCACATAAAAAGTCCTCCTAAAACACAGTTCCTACACCAAAACCCGAGGTTTCAAATCCTCCTACTGAAAGCCAAACACAGTAATTATAGAATACCATGATATCCAAGTTAGCTCCCTCTTAAACAAAACCCTCGTTGTCCCTGCGTGTATCCTTAATCCTTCTTGACCTAACCCTAACCCTAAATCGCTTACACTGACCCTTAACCTGGAGATAAGAAGGAAAGTCTTGCTTCGGGCCTACCTTTAAATCAATGAGGACTATCCAGGGGAAAGGGAATGGAGATGGGTGGGTTTGAATCCAAAACCTTCACCGGACATGAAGTCATTGGAGCCTGTGTATTTCAAAACCCCAAAAACTGACTCTACTGCTGTAATAGAACTGGAGAGAAGAAAAGAACCCGAAAACCAACTCTTCTATTGTCTCTGCCTGCGCTACCCCTCCCTTCTTTGGTCTACTAACATGTGAAAAGAAAGTAAAAGCTCATTACTTCAAGCCAGCTTGATTCTGCGCAAGACTGCTTTGACAAGCATTCTGAAATGGAGGACACTGACCATGTTTGAAGCGATGACTGCTTCTATTGAGAGCCATACTCGATGTTATGAGATGGGATACCCGAATCATATAAATAATAATACCCTAGCAAATGAAGAACTACTGAAAAGACTTTATGTTACTCATAGTTCAATTAGAAGAGCATTCAATAATGATAACAATGAGGGTAGCTGCGTGGACAGGGTTTATCTGAAGGTGGCACACTTAATAATATTGGGATAGGTTTATTTGAAGGTGGCACAGTTCACAATATTTGTTGGAGGTTCGTTAAGTTAAAATAAAAATAGTACAAATTTTAAAATGTTTAAAAATAAATAAATTTTAAAAAACTTATACATTTCTAATTTTGTATTTTGAAATATAACTGATTTCATTTCGTTAATCGTAAAATCTTATTTAATATTAACATTAAAACTTAAATTATGAAAATATATTAATTATAAAATAAAATTTAATACATTTTTAAACTAGCAATTGTACCTAGGGGTGCAATAAAAGAATGCCGTGTTGTAACCTAAGCAAGGAGATGTGGGCATATACAACAAGAAAGACAATTTGAAGTGTTGAACCACAAAATTTAGTAAATAAAATGTTATGGTTGATACAATAATTTAAAACATTATATTCTTCACATAATTGGCCATTACATTATCAGAACTTCAAAAGTAATCATAAAAATTATTTTTCTCTCATCGAAATGACAATGACTTGTTAGTTTTTGTTGTTCATTGTAGATGATCTATGGTTGTTTGTTGATACTAGGAGTTGGAATTGGGGCCAGCTTTTGGTGTGGGTGCAAGTTAGGCTAGTGCTCAAAAGGTTAGGCTTGGTGTTCCATTACATTACTAATAGATATGAAAAACAGATTGTGTCTAGAGCCACCTAACATCCCCTCCTCACTTTCCTATATGTTTTCATTTTGCAGTAGTGTCTTTAGATCTATTGTGATCAAGGTGTTGGTACACAAATGTGTGTTGTCTGATTGATTGCTTGTTGATTTAAGCCTTATGTATATTTTGTTCACTTGTTTTGTTGAATGTTGTTTATTCTCCTCATTTGACACCAATAACTTTGGAAAATATAGCAAGTGGGGTTCGTTGACTAGTGCATTTAAGCAACTTTGCCAAACAACTTTGATAAAATTATTTGATATGAAGAGACACATGATAGATTATGGAAATATATATATTGGCATTGAATCAAAGGATATGGTGATTTGTATTTCACACAACAAAGATATTGATTGCACATTGGCTAAATTTCATTTGTTTTGATTACATAGTTTCTATTATGAAGCAGGAGACTGCATGTTCAATGCATTGGCAGTTTTATCGCAGTTCCACTATTCAACACTTGAAATAAGACAAGGGATTGTGAACCATTTTTGCCATTGCTTAGATCGAAGAGATCCCATGACCCTATTGTTATTGTGGTCAAAGCTAAGCATTGAGATCTTGGCGTCTTTGCACAATGTTTTGGATGTTGCCATGTACTTGGAATGAATGTGCTTGTCTGCATCACAAGTAAGTGGCCATTTTGTAAATGGGCTATGGGGTGATTTCTTTAGATGCAGACACCACGTGAGTGGGATGCAGATCAATGTGCACAACTGAAATGAAAATAGAAACAATCACATACATTACAATGTTTTCTAGGAATTATGGCTTTTAATTGAATGTAACATTATCTTTACAATAGGAAATTACAATGTGAGACTATGCTTTGATCAATCGGCATGGACATCGGCTTTTATACCACCTTCATCAACACATAGGTGTGAGGGAATTTTTCGTCCTCAACAACCATTCTTCCACTAGGATTAGTAACCCTTGTCTCTGAACACAGACCAATATTTATAGTGACCTAGTGGAGCAGATAGTTCACAGTGTTAGGCAGGACATGCTGAGAAGCATTGTCAACCTAGAAGTGGGTCAAGACTTGGCAGCTCTATCTTTCACACATACAGTGGAAAATATGCAGAAGTGGGACTCAGAGAATGGTCAGGCGACGACATCCCAAAAGGAAGACGAAGCAAAACCTATGAACGTGTGAATTCATATCTAATTGGTTGGTTAATGTGAGGCATATGTTTCTCTCATTTTGGGTTAGTGGTTTGATTTTTATGATTTTTGTAGATTCTAAGTCTTGTTGATAAAAAGATAGTTAGGTCAGGTCTCAAGAAATTATGGAACAATTTGATGACTTTTTTTAGTCGAATTTGATGATATCTATTAGTTTTCATCAGTTATAAGAGACCTGGATGAATAATTGGATGAGTTATGCTCTCTCTACAAGGCTCTTAATTTTGTAATTATGGTTCTTTGATTTGTGTACAATAATAGAAGGATTTTCAAGCTTACCCCATAAAAAAGATTTAGATGTATAACTAAAATGCCATACAAAACCGATTGATAACTATAAGAAACTAATTATAATCATGACTATCCAATAATGAAACTATGGTTTGATCCTTATTATTATTCCTTTCCTTTCAAGGAAAAACTTTAACGATCAGCTTTTGGCATTCAAGCTGCATGGAATCCAAATTTTTATGTTATACTTTCATTGTTAAATCAAGCAATTTTCCTATGTTTTTTCCCTTCCCCCTCTTATTGTGTGGATTGCCTTTTCATTTTGATCGGGATATGATGGAAACTAACACACTGACAAACATGTACTGGAATATGAAAAACTTGGAGTTGCACTTGCTCACTCTGAACTCACAAAAATTTGTGCAGTCAAAGTGTCGAAGTGCATGCATGCATCTAGGCGCATGCAAAAGTCTACCTGGAGTCTAGGATGCTAAGCAGCTAGAGCACATGGTTTATACCCTATTGACCTACATAATCTACAAAGGGAATTATATGTTCCTCCCCTTCCCTAGATGCCTCAACTCTTCTCCTTCTCCTTACTGCGTATTGTTCCTCCTTACTCCACTGCTCGATATGCTTGGACGCTCCATATGAGAATTGTCGAAGGAAAAGTATATGAGGTGATATACATATACATACATACATACTTATATATATATATATATATATACACACACACACACTACCCTTTTTGTGTAGGAAAGTGTGGATGTGGTCTCCCTTCCTTTCATATTGATTGTGTGCAGAACTCAACCTCATTAATTGGGTCTCCCTTCCTTTCAGATGTTGAAGTTGCGATGTTTGTTTTCTATTGCAAGAATGGTCCTCATACCGATTGTTGCACCCATGATACTCTTCTATTTATGTTTATGTATAAGTGCCTATTTCCTGAATAAATTGGTTAAGTAGTTGTGGAATAACATAGAATTGACCCTTAAGCTAATTGTCATTTTTATTTTTTGACATAGGCATTTGCATTGGCACTGTAGTAGGTAAAGATATTTTCCCATGTGTTTCCTCTCATTCGTTGATGGTTACTGTTGTATCAGCTTCTTATGATTTCCTCAATGCAATTGGAGATTAACGACTTATTCTATCTATTTTGTTTTTATTACCAGGGAGTTATTTCCTTTTGCAGTGTACATGATGGCAAAGCTAAGCCAGTTTTGATGTGCACAAATTCATATAACAATGTCTGCATCTATCAGTTAACCTAGTAAGATGGGAAAACCTATAGCGGATTCTTACATATCATACAAACTTATCACATTAAATATCACCAGGAGTGGAGTGAGAAAAATAACAATAGATACAGCCTTAATAAAAATAGATTCATTTTCTATATGTTGCAGAATTTATAATGAATAATGTAGCAACTCCAAAATTCCATAAGTAGAAAAAAAATAATACGAGGTTTTAGATCAATTTTCGATATAGTTTCACATAGCTGATGGTAATCCTACATCCACTTTCATCTTAGGAATTAGCTTAAAACTATGACTTAACAATTCAAGATTAACAACTCAGTTACGATGACAACAATTATGAAACATACAACACTAATACTGGAATAAAATTTGACTTGTTTTACCGTAAAGATTTAAGTGCCATTCCTGCTTGATGTAGCTTACAGTTTGTGTGGTTGATTTCGTCATGTTTTTGATATCCTAAACCCTTTGCTTACTAACTCTATTTCGTTTCCATGTTTACATATTTTTAGGGGCTTTCTTAACTTATTGCAAGCTAACGTATGTTAAATTTTTTATTATTGCAGGTGTCTTGTAAAATATGGGTTAGCCCCACCTTTGCAAATACTACGAACCTAGGGTGACAAACAAGGAGTACAGGATCAATGAGTTTTAAATAGTGATTTTCACAAAAGAGAAAAGGTCAATACATAATAGGTTTTGATCTTGTTGTAAACATTTAAACGATGGTTTTGATATAATTTTCAAGGACTGTTTGGAACTATAGTGAAGTGGGTGAAAAATCAATCTATGTGGAAGTTGGTGGAGGTGTAAAAGTTCCCACATAAAGGGCTCTTTGGTGACTCCCATTTGGATAAAGGGTAAAACCCTAAGCGAAGCCTGAAAGGATTTATTTTTGTGTTTTGTTGAGTTGTGAGAGAGCCGAGGGCTTGACCCTTTCTGCAGAGAAGAATACTTGCCAAAGAAATGATTATCGCAACTTGGAGAGTCATAGACTCATCCTCCACTGGTACCTTTGCATATATAAACGTTGCCATGGGTTCTTCGCTGAGGTTTCAATACTTGTTCCTTCGCTGAAGTTTCAACACTGGTTCCTTCATTGAGGTAAGATACTCCTTCGTGTTGTTTTGCTTTCAGTTTTCGATTTTACATTATAATTTTGAAGCTCAATTTAACCCTCTTCCAAAATGTATTACTGGTAGGAGGGTTTCGTAAGGTGCTCGACAAGTTGGGTTTACAGAAGAAGCTGGGGTTGAGGGTACCGACGTCGAAGGGTTCTGGTAAGACCCAAAAGTCCTTTGAATCCTTCATTCTTGGACTATGAAAAGATTTCACAAGCTGGAAAAATAGAGTTCTTTTTTGTTTTGATTTTGTTTTGGAGATACCAGGGTTCCTTCGAGCTGTTCTGTTGACGGTAAACACTTATGTGTTTTTTTTGGCCTTTATGACGTTATTGAGAGAGATAATTTATATGGTTTTCAAAAGGCCTTTAGGCCATGATCAATGTTGATATTTTATACTCCTGAAATGTTTACAGACTATGAGTCTACGTAAAAAGATGTATTTTGATACTTTTAATGTAAAATTTTGTTCAAGGTTTTAAACATTGCGCATTATTGCGATTTCGCCTCTATATTGGTTTAGTTCTATCATTTTGCTTTTGGGTTTACCTTGTAACTGATGAATTGAAAAGATTACTCTGTGTAGAATTCATAGTTTGTTTATTGTTCCATGAAATTAATTTTACAAGGATTATAAGGCGATAAGGCCATTGAAATCTTGGTTTTACTATGGATTTAAAATATTATTAAGATAGTTTATAACTTTTAGAACAATTTTGTATAAACGTTAATTTAAAAAGGTTACCAATCTGATTTTCGGATGGGTACGATCCATTCTTGGTTGTGGCCTTACTTTGTTATTGAACCTAGGGTATTTTCGATGTAGTTTCCAGTTATTTTATTACTTGGGAAAAATTCTTAGCCTTATAGGCTTGAACTCTTGACCTGTCATAAGAATAAATTTAGATGGGAAAGTTGGTTTGATTTTTATAGTTAAATTTACTATTTGTTAATTGTAATATGTTAACCCTAAATTCATTTTTGTAAAATAAAAGATGAGTTATTCGGTTGTTTGCAATGGTACTGGGTAATTTATAAAAAATAAGCCTTTCAGTTGTGTATTAGTAACTGGAATAATTAAGAATTTAATAAGCCTTTCGAGGGATAATCTACTATGAAAAATTGTTTACACAGTAAAATTTATTTCTCCTAGAAATAAAACTTCCTATCCTATTTTAAAGCAAATAACAGTTTAGAAACTCTTAACATTTATGAAAATGTCTCAGAATATAAACGTAAAACAATTTTAAAGTTAAAACTCTAGAACAATGTAGAACTTGTTAACTTCTGAAGTGGACAAACACCCAAAGAAGACTATTCCTCCTAACCATCTCCTGAAAGCAACCAAGATTACTTGCTTTAGGATCCTCGAGCCTGTTCACTGAACCACCAGGATAGAGATTCTATGTAGAATCCTATTCAATACTCTCAGTAACTTAACATTCACACTTGTAGTAAAAAAGCTCTTAGCATTTCACTATAACTTTCCCCTCATCGAATTTCCTCTTATGTGCCTAACTTTGTAGTTTCTAGTAAATCCACAAGTTCAATATTGAGAATAGTAGTGAGCCTCCTGCACATTTGATGGTATATATAAGCTTGCCTAAGTCTTTGGTTTAGCTTTGCAATTAAATGAGCCACCTACTCATTTCCTCCTTTCTTGGGAACATGACCACAATTATAGGGAAGTTTCCTCCCGCAACAGCTAGAAAGTGAATGTTGTTACTGCCAATTGTCACTTTTGTCTTCTACAGTAGATCATTCCTCCTAGTGGATCCGTGAATACTCTTCAACAGTCCTCTTTGGATAGGTGTCTTTTCTTTTATTTATATAATATTAAAATATTCAATTACAGTCTTCTTTGACCATCCTTGGTCAACAACATAAAAATTTACAATAAATTTTAAAGTAATGTCTTTTCACAAAAATAAAATGTTTTTATTTCTAAGTGGGTTACAAACACCCCCTCTTAAGTTCAACGTCGTCTTTGATGTTGCTTAAGTATCATCCAAGTCCTTTTGGAACAAAATTGGACATGTCTCCTGCATATGATTCTCCAATTCCCAGGATGCTTCATTTGGACTAAAGTGCTTCCATTGCAACTTTACTTGTCCAATGGTGCGATTCCGGAGAAAAATTTCTCTCTTGTCGATGATACAGTTCGGTTCCACCTGAAAATATCCTTCTGGTTCTACCTGAATAACATTCCAATCTATTACATGAGTAGCATCATGTACATTCTTTTTCAATATAGAAATATGAAATATGTTATGTATTTTGAGATTAGGTGGAAAATCTAACTAATAAGACACTAGTCCAACTCTTGACAATATCTCAAATGGTGCAGAATACCTGGCTACTAATTTAGCGCAACTCCCCAACTTAAAGGAGCTTTGTCTGGGTTTTACCTTGACAAAAGCATGCTCACCTACTTGAAATTCTTTTTGAGTTATTTTAAGGTGTGCATGACTCTTTTATTTGTCTTATACAATTTTTAGAGTGCTTTGTACCTGTTTCATTGTTAGTTCCATTTCTTTTAATAGGTCAGGTCCTAACATTAATCTGCCAACCAGATTACTCCATGTAATGGGGGTATTACATTTTCTACCATACAGTATTTCAAAAGGACTAAGTTTAGCTGAAGCTTGATAATGATTGTTATATGCAAATTTGACTAAGTGCAAATATTCTTCCCATTTCTTTGGATGATCCCTAACATACATCCGTAACATATCTTACAAAACTTGATTTACTCTTTCTATTTGTCCATCTGTTTGCGTATGATAAGCGGTACTGAAATTTAGTTTAGTATATAATCCTTTAAACAATGATTTTCAGAAATTACTAGTAAACTTAAGATCCCTATCAGAAATTATCATCTTAAGAATTCCATGCAAACGAAAGATTTCCTTCATAAAAATATAAGTTCAATATTAGCATCCTTATAACTAGTTTTAACAAATATAAAATGAGCTGCCTTGCTATGTTTGTCTACCACTACCATCACAGAATCATTTTGCTTTTGATTTTTAGGCACTCCTGTTATGAAATCAAGGTTGATAATTTCCCATTTCCAATATGGGATTGGTAATGGTTTAATAAACCTATTGGGTGTTGATGCTCAACTTTAATCTGCTAGCATTCTATACACCTAGCTTTATATTTAGCCACTTCGTTCTTCATATTGGGCCAGAAATAATATTTTCTTAACATTGTTATCATCTTTTGGTAACCAGGATGTCCTGAGTAAGGACTCTTATGTACTTCATTTTAGATCAACAATTTAATTTCTAGTACATTAGGTACATATAATCTGTTTTTATATAGCATTAAACCTTTTTCATTCAAACTGAAATCTGTTTTTATACTTTCAAATTCATTTTCTGTAACTTTTTTCTCTTAAATTTTGATAATCTTTGTCCATTTTTACTTCATCTTCAAACTTATCGTCCAATTCTATTTTATAGCTGCTAACAACGGCTATAAATTTCCGATTGACATTTCAGCTTAAGGCATCATGCACTTTATTCTCCTTTCCTTTTATATGTTTGATCTTGAAATCATATTCGCTAAGGAAAGCTAACCATCTTGCTTGCCTTGCATTTAAATTTTGTTGGTCAAACAAGTATTTCAAACTATGTTATCAGGCATTAATAAAAATATTCTACCGATTAGATGATGGTGCCACATTTTTAAAGCATGTATTATAGCAGCCAACTCTAAATAGTAGGTAGCATTATTCTTTTCATGTATTTTTAATTTTCTTGACTCATATGCTATTACATGACCTTCTTGTGTTAATAATCCACCTAGGCCCTCATTGCATGCATCAATGCATACAACAAAATCCTTATTTGGATCTGTTATTTTTAAGATAGGTGCAGTGATTAATAATTCTTTAACGTATTAAATATTTCTTCACATTTTAAATCCCACACAAATCTTTTTCCCTTTTTCTGTAAGGATGTTATAGGATTCACGATCTTCAAGAATCCTTCTATGAATTTCCGATAATAACCTGTAATCCCCATGAAAAATCATACATCTGATACGTCTTTAGGAACATGCCATTCCGTTATTGCTCTTATCTTATCATGATCCAATGATATCCCTTCCTTGGATATCACATGGCCTAGATATTGTATTTTATCCTTAAATAATTCACATTTACTGAATTTAGCGTACAATTTGTGTTCTCTTAGAACTTGTAATATTATCTGTAGATGTTCATCATGTTCTTTTTTGGTTTTTGAATAAATTAGTATGTCATCTATAAAGACAACTTTGAAATTATCCAAATACGTACGTAAGGCATTGTTCATTAAACACATAAAATATGTTGAAGCATTCGTTAGCCCAAATGGTATAACTACAAACTCATAATTCCCATAACGGGTTCTGAATGTTGTTTTAAATATATCTTCATCTTTAATTCTGACTTGATGATATCCAGATCTCAAGTCTATTTTTGAGAATATCATTGCTCCTCGTATCTGGTCAAACAAATCATCTATGTGGGACAATGGATATTTGTTTTTTATTGTCATCTTGTTTAACTGATGATAATCTATACATAAGCGTAAGGTACCGCCTTTCTTTTTAACAAAGAAGACATGTGCTCCCTAAGGGGATACACTTGGTCTTATGCAATTCTTATCTATTAACTCTTGTAGTTGTAGTTTTATCTCATTAAGTTCTAGCATATTCATCCAATAAGGAGCCTTTGAATTAGGTATATCTCCCGGTACTAATTCAATAGTAAAATCCAATTCTCTTTTCAGAGGTAATCCTGGAATCTCTTCCGGGAATACATCTGAAATTGTTTTAAAATAGGTATATCATCAAATTTTAATTTATCTTTTTTATTCATGTGTTCGTCATTCATTACATTCACAACAAAAACTTTACAACCTTTACGTACAAACTTTTTCATTTGCAAAGTTGAAATTTGT
>LPNX010385801.1:72828-88144 GCA_001517045.1 Pseudotsuga menziesii | reverse complement strand
TAAACGTCTGAACACCTGCAATGCGTATGCCGATATCGCCCGGCTTTGTTTATTCGTAGCTGGATTCTATGCAATACTGGTTTTTCTTTCTTAATTTGGTTCATGCCTTCATCTCTGTCTTAATAAGAGACTTCAAATAGCCATTTCGCCCCAATTGTATTTTGCTTAAGAACGCAAGGGAGAAGTTGAATCGAATGAACTTTCATTTGTCTCAGCAATTTACAGTACTGTACTTGTTGGGGTTAGTTCGGTTTGTCGCGCAAAGTGCTTTTTTTTTAATATAACATAAGGGGGAATTTTTTAAGAACCTGGATCTCAGGAGTAGTGGGAATTTTTTAACAACCTGAATGTTTTCTTTAAGATATGTTTGTTTGAGAAATGAAGCTAATCTTCAGAATGTTTCCTTATCCTCTGGCTTTGACTTTGTATATGATGGCTGTCAAAGTCTATGGGTATCTTTGGAATGCGAGGGTAAATTTTTGGATTAATTAAACACATTCTTCGACAAGAATTCAATGCGGGACAACTAGTATAGTAAATAGGCATTTTTTTACAAGAGGACCAGACCACATGAGATAGCAACATGGTGTGCCTAATACTTTATTTATTTATTTTTGCATAGTTTTTTATTTTTTGAAAATTCAATGCCACAAACAACCAACATCCTAATCTTAGTTAGTTGTCGACGCAAAATTGGCCCCAGATTCAACCAAGTATTTTATTTTTGCATAGTTTTTTATTTTTTGAAAATTCAATGCCACAAACAACCAACATCCTAATCTTAGTTAGTTGTCGACGCAAAATTGGCCCCAGATTCAACCAAGTATTTTCAAGTTCGTGAGCATTTTATGCGCTTTCTAAACTTCCTAAAGGATCTTTGGACAATAGCAGTTCAGAGGATGGAGAAAAAGATCATTTCACAAATGGATAATCAAGTCCTTAGCCGTTGCCTTAAAGTTTGAGATTTGTACAAGGTAAGTTTTCTTTCAAACTTACAAATGTAAGGCTGAAAAAGGCTTTGTGAAACAATTTATTTGCAAGAAGTATTAAAGGCAAAGGCGTCTACAAAGTTTATTGGGAGCTTGATTGTACCCCTTATGACTTTGGATGCTAGTACATTATCAAGACTTGCCTTTACAATAGGGTGCCAAATGGGTGGTTTGAATTGGGTAAGGAAATGAGATTTAGGAAGTCCTTCTCATGCATTGAATCAATCGAGGTCTCTCTTTGGGGAAGTAGGCGTGGAGGGGAATCTTTTTTCATTATTCTTGCTCATGGTCTCTCTCTGGAGAAGTAGGGGTGAAGGGGAATCTCTTTTCCAACCTTTTTCATTATTCTTGCTCATGTTAAGATCGTGGGTGCTTTTGTAATTCAAAGTGCTTGGAAGGCATGGGAGGTTGTTATGCTTTATTCCTTTGTCGTGGAAATTATTATATCCGTACTAGCTTGTCTTTTAATGAGTATTGCCTATGGTGGTCTAGTGTCTTTTAATGAGCATGGCTTATGGTTTTTTTTATAGTGAAGTCCAAAGGCAAGCTCCTCATTAAACTTCCTTGGCTCTCAACATTTAAGTTTTTTAGTTGACCAAAGATATATTTGACATCTTAATGTCTCAAGCTTAAGAAAAAGTTACATTTAGCCAATAATAATTGGTTTACTCCAAATAGATGCCAAGGGCTCATTCAAGGCTTAATGCTCAAGCTTGATATGCCAACACCTTAAGCTTGGTCGTAAGACTGGAAATAGGGAAAATCATAGAATTTAACCAAGTACTAACCCAATCTTATAGGGGTCAACTCAATGAATTGTGGCACCTAAATTCCCAATAGGAGATATGGCTATTTTGTCTTCACATCCTATGCAATGTGAGTTTGTAACCTAAGAAGGATTTATGTGTTCGATGTTTAGTTTGGGGAGGCTTTCCATTGATAAAAGATTGTCTTCTTATATGGGTGTCCAAAACAGTTATTATCTTTAGTGCGGGGATCTGGTATATTGAATATTTTGTTCTAGTTTGTCCTTAAGCGAATTATGCATGGGTTGTGGTCAAGTCTCTTTATTTAACCATACATGCCTAAATTGTTTTCAAGCAATGAGTTCCGTTCTTAACAATTTAAAGGATGGTATGCAAAAAGCTAAAAGAGAGGCTTGTCTTACCACACACTTGACTTAGAGATTAATATTTTAATTTATAATATCTGGTACTTAAATAATGCATATGGAATGGATATTTAGTGCATATAGAAGCAGAGAGAGGGCCTTTTCCACTTATAAAATATCGACGTAGCAATATGTACAAAAGAGAGTGTCGACTCTGTAGAATTGAATTCAAGGAGGGAGAGAGTCTCCTTAAGAGATAATTCCATTCAAGTCGCGATGAAAAAACAATTTACAATTCAATGTGAACAATGGAATATACCAGGATTGAATGCCTGTAAATTCCTACCCCTATTAAGAATACTACTTGGAATCTTTTACAACCTCAACCCATAAAAAATTTGCAATAATAAACATAAAGCACGTAGGTCAGAGGGATTATAATGTGAAAAAACTGATACTTAGAGAAGTCAACTTCTTTTCCAAGACCGCCCTCTATCCTCAGTATACAAGCAAATAAAAAATTATGTATTCAGAGAGGTCGGCTCTCGTTTCTAAAACCCATTCCAGTCTTCGATCATGAACACATAAAGTGTTTAAGGAAGGAATTGTAGCGAGACGTGTTAATAATGACAACTAAACTAATGTGTTTACGGGAATTTTTTCTTAACAGGCATAACCGACAGCGGTTCTACTCATGCAACTTATTTAATGAAGTATAAGGTGCATGGTTGGGATACATAATGTAGCAAGTAGTCTGAGAGGCTGAGGCTCGTCATGTAATCTCCTAGTTCTTGATTAATGAGCTTCAATACTTTTCCTGCATGGATGTTTCTCCTTATGGGGTTTAACCATATTAGTTGTTGTTTACGATGGTGTTTTTCGTTGTTTCTTATCTCTGGTCTCCAATAAGTGGTACCAGAGCCACGTTAGAAAGAGATGTCAGAGAAGTTGTTGAACCTGGCATTGCTTGAGTTATCCATTGTTTAGGTTGCGTGAAGAAGAAGGATAGCCATCGTGGAGAGGAGAGAATCATGCTGCTACCAACAACATGTTAAGGTCGCATGGAGAGACCTTCTTGTTTGCAGAGGAGAATGTCGATGGAGAGCTCAATCGCATGTGGAGAACAGGCCAGCACTGTCGTTACTGGAGAGGAGAACATCAGTGGAAAGCTCAGTCGTGCGTGGAGAAGAGGCCAGCGTTGCCGTTGTTGGAGAGGAGAATGTCGGTGGAGAGCTTAGTTGTGCGTGGCGAAGAGGCCAATGTTGTCGTTGATGGAGAGGAGAACGTCATAAGGAGAACTCGCTCGTGGAGAAAAGGAGCTCGTGGAGGATTCGTTGTAATTAGTTGTCTTTGTTTAGAGGAAGAGAAGCTGGAGGAACGCGTGGAGAAGAAGAGAGGCAGCCTACTGCTGCCTGGATGTGAAAAAAAAAAACATGAATTCCTTTGTCAACGAAACTATGAAGAGGTTGGCTATGGAGAAGCATATCTGTGCAGTGGAGAAGTCAGCTGATGCTGGTGTGGACCCGTGAAGAAAAGGGAAGGGACCTTGACCATGCGCTACTGAATGACATATAGAGTGCCTCAGAAGCTACTAGTCCCTACTACTGCTGTACCGTGAAGAAGAAAGCCCCTAGTGAGTTGCATGTGCGTTGTATTTTGTTTGGATGTATATATATGTGTGTGTGTGTGTGTGTGTGCATGTATTTACAACATTAAAGTATAAACATTGAGCGAGGCGTGATGTGTTTTGTTTAGGAATATATATATATACCAAACGTATATTACACGTATATTACATTTATTAATTAATTAATTATTAATTTACGTTATTAATTATTTATGTAAAAGACAACATTAGAAGGACACATTTGTTTAAAGGTGTCTCTTCATAAATATATAAGCTGCATGAACTTATTGTAGATATCATCAATTCATATATATATATATATATTATGATAATCATGTAAGGTGTTACTTTACAAGTGGTATTAAAGCGAGGTTCGCTAAAGCTCTCAGCTCTTCTCAACGTTCATTTTCTCTTTCATCCTCCATTTCCACATCTCCACGCTCCATTTCCACATTTCCACACATATTTCATCCATGTTCTCTCTCTCCGACAAAGACCTGGCACCTCTTCCCCCATTTCTGTGCGTTCCCCCATCTGCACACTCCCCCCCCGTCATCTCCACCGCCACTCCCTTGCTACTGCGTATACCCACAGATTCATTTGCACTCCACGATCCTCTCCACACAGTTCTAGTGCCCACTCAACCCACAACCACATTATCCACTCAACCCACAGCCCACTCCACGATCCTCTCCCTGTGCATTCCACTCATCAACACCAACCGCATTCCACAACTCCTCATGTTGTCGCTCTCATTTCATTGCTTTCTCTCTCTCCCCACCTCCGTGTTCACCTCGTACCTCCAATCGCACACCACGCTGCTCAAGCCTCTCCCCACCAACGCTACCTCCAATTACCACCCACACTCCTGTCGTCCCCCGCAAACACCTTGCACTCCAACTCCATTTCTCTCCACACCTTCCCATTCGCCAGTCCACGCTCCACCTACGTGGCCTTCCATTCTCCCACGCATTTCCATCTTCTCTTCCGTTCAATACCTGCAATATCTTCGTCGCTCACATCCCTCCATGCATCATTCTTCTCTCTGCGCTCAGCCTCAGCGTCCGCTGCTCATCTGCCCACGCTCAACCTCAGCCTCCGCTCCTCATTTGCGTCGTCACCACCTCCCTTCACGCCCTTCCCTCTCCCCACGCGCATCCTTCCCCCTCCCCACGTGCATCCTCTTCCACACCACCTTCCCCCTCCCCACGTGCATCCTCTTGCACACCATCTCACACATGCTCCTTATCCTTCCGCCCTTCACTACATCCAACATATGCACAAACCTTCAGTTCTACTCCACCCTCTCTTCCCTCATCTGCACTCTCGGCTCTGTGTGCTCCATCTGGCCTGCTTCCATGCAACCCTGTTAACCCCAAAAATCCCTCACTCATCTCTACATGGCCTACACCACCCAAGGACACCCACGCACGACCCTCATTTGACCCCATTTGACCCCCACACCCTCAAGAAGGCTTAAAAACATGAAAAAGGGCTTAAAAACCTCTAAAAAGAGCCTAAATAGCTCTCATAGGGGCTAAAGCCTCCAAAAAGGGGCTAAAACCCCTCAAAGGAGCCTAAAACCCCCAAAGGAGCTAAAGATTGAGCAAAAGGGGCTAAAGCTCTCCTTAGGGGCTTAGAACCCTAAAAAAGCTATAAATAGAGGGGTGGGGGTCACTCTCAAAACATTCCTTCCTTGCATACTGTTATGCTGCCCGAGTGAGTGCCTTGAGACCATTTGCCTCTCAAGCCATTCACCCTCCCTCTCATCCATCCTCCCATTGAGCCATAGCTCCCCTATTCTCAAGCGAGGTGCTTCTCCAAGCTAGGGCATGGTGGCCCATTTCCACCAAAAGAAGGTATAATTTCTATTTTATTGTGTTTGTTTTAGTTTTTTCTAACCTATCTTTGCTTGCAAGTTTATGGCCTAACATGTTCTTATAGGTCTCCATTGTTTGTTTGCAGGTTTTTGGATTTTTCTAACAGTTGTATGCAGGGTCTTGGAGCTTAACCCATAACCTTGTGTGCATAGGGATTCTTCATTTTTGTTCTATTTCATTTATGTTTTGTTTTTCTTGCATAACCACTAGGAACCCTACCCTTCCGTCCTATAGACGGAAGGTAGCCATTCCTACTCTGTAGTAAGGGAGAAATCCCTGCTATAGAACTGGCGACCATACCAGGTCGATCCCATAGGATCCTTGGATTGTTTTTACAAGTTTCATTTTTTATTTTTGTTTTCTTGCCCTAGTTTAAATTTCTGTCAAATCTAGCTTAGATCTCTGTTTTTCTACATTTCTAGTTACTGTCGAGCCTCCTCAAGGCCAATCTGAGCCCATTTGGCCACAGTACAGGTTACTGTCGGTCGGATCTGGCTCAGGACCAAATTTTTTTCACTTTCCGGAGCAGGTCGCTCTTATTAGGCTGAAAGAGGGGACCATGTCGCTCATTCAGGCTTGACAGGTGCAACCAGGTCACCCGTTTTGGCCCGAAAGGTGCGACCCCCTCCAAGAAATCAGCCCGCTTCTGTCTGCAGGTTTTGAGTGACCCCCTTGCCTTTTTTTGGGAAAATTTGGCGACCCCCTTGCTACATTTGACCCGAAAAGTGCGATCTGTCTCTCAGATTTTAATTTTTAAATGTTAAGGACTATCAGTGCGACTAAGATGCCTTTGTCCATCAAATCTCTTCTTGTTTCTGTTCAATATTTGCAGCATGTGTAAATCAATGTGTAAATCAATGGTTAATGGATTAATGAACATGAACAAAGCTTGATTAAAAAATTAATGTAATTAAAATCAACATCTTGCCTAGCCCTTTCCCTTCTACCCAGTCATCACCCTTCGGGGTATTCTAGGATAAGACGAAGGGTGAAGCTCGTATAGTAATAGGCACTTCACCTATTATTTTTCAAAGCCATGAAAAACGGGTGACTTGGAAGGTAGAGGGGGTAGAGAAGGAGGGCTTCTCACGGCGCTTAGCATCCTCCGTGTTGATCGACCTTGCATCCAGAGGATGACTTGTGGATCTACGAATGGGCTTAGTCCCATTGTGTTGAGAGCCCATCACCCTTTCCTGGTTGAAGAGAAATATAGGTGTAAGGTAGTCACCTAGTCAGGCTATCATAGTTTAGATTCACAAATGGTACATGTGTAAAAAAATTTATTATCATTTTTACCTTTCATTGACAATGTTATGAACTCTGCGGAATATTCATAGACCATTTAAGCAGCCACTAAGTATAACAGAAAGACAAAAGACATACACACAAACCATATCATATAAATCAACCTAAATCAGTTCATGACGCTAAGTGAGCCATTAAAATTTACAATTTACACTAAGTCAAACATCTGCAGTCTTTGAGGACATAAGTCCTTGACTGCCTTAACCATGGGAAGTACTTGGGCTTAGCCCAGAAACTCATTGTGAGGAGTACCATGGGAACCCCAAAGTAGCTGGCTACTGAGAGTAATTGCCAAGAAAAACGGGCAACGACCCCCACCGATTGACTAGCACTCCTGTGAGGAAAAATCCAAGCGATGTCTTCTAGCAGTCTTGGTGGCCGAGTGACCACCTGAAGCCAATAGGAATCCATTAAAGCCAGGGTCCAAAAATCATCACCATATTTCACCATTTTGACATACAAATCAGACACGATTGATCCCCCACGTTCTTCCTCGCGCCTGAGAGGCGACCCACCACAGTTCGGGTCCTTGAACAAACACCGTCGAGACCATTCTCGACGACCCTTTACACCATCAAAAGGCAACACAACCTCTGATTCAGACTCAGAATCATACCAATCTGAGCCAGACTTGCATACTGCATCATCAAGCCCCATGGCTGGTGCAAACCCGAATCCATTTTACGGCGTAGTGATTGGTGGTGGACCCATGTCCACACCCCACACTACCACCAACACCTCTGTTGGTGTCCCCAGCATGGTCATACAAATCGTCATAAGCCAACTACCACCACCCACATTGACCAGTCAAGTGGTCCCACCTGTAACACATGGGGGCAGTATGCCTTCCACCCACAATTGTCCCACTAGGGATACATGGGGGTAGTGGCCCTTCCACCTACACTACCCCTCCTACCACACTTGGGGGCACTGACCCGTCCACAATAGTGCCACAAGTACCCCCATTTATGCATGTGCATCATGTCCTTGCAAACCCCACCACCATGGCTGCCCCATCTCACATCAACCTTGGGTCAAACCTTCCTTTCTTGGCACGTCTCAACTTGCCTAACTTGGCTCAGTTAACAAATGACCCTATTCGCCATCAAACTTATTGGCCTCCCATGCCAACCAAACTTCCCTCAGACATTCCCAAATTTGAAGGAAAGGCAAGGGAGTGCCCCCAAAACCACATCATGATGTTTCACCTATGGTGCTCATCAAATGGCATTGTAGATGATTCGATTAGGCTAAGACTATTCCAACGCACCCTCACAGGTGCAGCCAAGTGGTACATTGAGCTACCACAAGCCAAGTACCCGGATTTGAACTCCTTGGCTTTCATGTTCCTGCAATATTTCCAACTCCCTATTAGATACGATGAAGGGGTGGAGATCTTGTTATCTTGCCGCCGTAATATTGCGACCCACATAACCGACCACATCCATGAGTGGCGGCGACGCCATAGTTTGTGTAAGATCCAACTTGATGATAGGATCTTCGTGGATTGGTTCCTTAAAACCTTGCTCCCACCTATAGCAAAGGACGTCGCATCCGAACGTCCCCAATTCGAAGAGGAGGCCATCTTGAAAGCCCAATAGTTTGATCTAATCTATGCACAGTCTGGATACCTTTACACTGTCATTCCAGACACTCCCCGTGCGGGCACCTCCTACCGGGATGCACCGAGGGCATCCCATGCTACAGATGGCATCATAGGTTTTGTCTCTCACCAACCACAACACCGTCTGACACCACCTGCAATGCCTCCACAACCAAGCAACACCCCTAGTGTTGCATACCAAAACCAAACTCCGGACTATGCAAGAATGATGTCCCAGTCCAGAGCCACAACTTCTTATGCACAACCTGCGCCACCGCAACAGGCCCAGGCCTTGGCTTGGCCGACACAGCAATACTCGGGACAAATTCCCACATTTGTGGCACCGACACCCACCCAAGCCTACTATGCACCATCGGTGCAAGCCATTCAAGCCCCCGCCCCTGCTCCACCTGCTCCATTGGGACAGGTGTTTGCACAGCAAAACCGTCCCAACCAGCCAGCTCCCAATAACCAACAAGGGCAAGCCAGGAATAACCGAGCCTGGAACCAAGGCAACAACCAACTGGATGGAGGCGGTCAACAACCAAATCCTCCCAACAATGCCGCGATGAACCGGCAAGCCCAAAATCCTCAACGACCAAATGTACCAAGACACAACGTTCCGTTGCATACAAACCAACCGTGCACACTATGTGAGGTATACGGGCACTACACATACGAGTGTCCATTCATGGGTCGTGCTAAACAGGCCATTAGAAACGAGGTTCAACATGCCACCAATACAACAGACCAAGCCCAGCCCAACTCGGCACCACCAGGACCTCCTCCTATGGTGATCCAAAACCCATTACCAGTCCAAGGATTGGTGGCAACCGCACCCCCTCCCCAACCCAATCCCGATGCTCTGGGGGCACCTCCCATGGCAGAAACAGGTGTCCACCACCTGCTAGCTATGACAACTGAAGAGGTCAATTTACAAACCAGATGAAATCAGTATGGAACCAACACCGAACCCGCTGACACATCAGCGACATCTATGTCTAAAACAACCAATACACCTCTTCAGTTACCCCCTTTTCTGCTCCCCCCCATATTCCGGGTTGCCAATAATGCCACGGCTAGAGCTGCTGTCAGCTACAACATCGTGGATGATTTGGCCCAAACACCTACTGCCATGTCTGCTCTTGAGGTACTCAAAACTTGCTCAATGCAGCGGAAATCCTTACTAGCCGGCCCTGGTGCCGTGGATCCCTCTGAATCCAAGTTGATCACATTCGACACGGAGAATGGATAACTGCGGATACCATCAACCATTGCCTTCCAAATCCTGGTATCTATCCGGAATTTGGTTGTGCACCGATGCATAGTGGATGAGGGGACATCCACGTGCGTTATGTCCACCCTAGTCTAGTAGAAGCTTGGATCCCTAATTCTGCAACCATCCACTACAAATCTGCGAGCTTATGATGGCCATCCCACTAAAGCCTAAGGAATCCTCCCCCATGTCCCCATCACTTTAGGCAGGAAGACAGTACTAATTGACATAGAGGTTTTCAATGATGAATTGGACTATAACCTTCTCCTCAAAAGAAGTTATATGTACACCATGAGAGTTGTAGCATCAACTATTTTTTTTCTCATGATGTTCCCCCACGAAGGGAAAATCATGACGGTTGACCAACTGATTTATCACGATCCGCAAGGGCTAACGACACCTGCCAACGTTATCCCTACAATCAACACCATTGATCCGCAAGGGCTGACTACACCTGCCAATGTTATCCCTGCAGTCAACACCATGGTTGACAACATACCAGCCTCCTCATTGTTGAATGTGAGCCCTGGGTTGTTTGCCAATACCACCATGATGGCTTCTTTCCCCTTAGTGTCACCACCATCGACACCAAGTGAGATTATGGATTTGTGTATGCTCTCTTCCAGTACTGCTGCACCCAAACAACAACCGCAGCGGCATCCCCAACCGCAACCACAACACCGTCCGCAGCCGCAACATCAATAGTAGCCGCAACATCATCCGCAGCCACAGCATTATGTGCAGCCGAAACCACAACCTCATCCCCACATACAACCATCAGGGAGTTATCTGGGCTCCTCTCCAGTCCACACAATTCCCTTCCTCTTTCCCTCACCTGGTGTCATGAGCAAGCCAGTAATGGCCACCTTAAACTTACCCAACTTTACATTGGGAATTCCTGTGTGATATCTTGATCCACCAGCTCAACCACCAATGCCCCAGGTAGTCTTAACCCCCATGCAACCCATTGCAGTTGAATCTCATCCTCCACCCGGCCCGCAAAAACCAAACACCTCACCCGCACCGCCCCACCCAAAAAGGGCTAGGGGAAAAAACGCGAAAGCTACCGCTGAACCTTGACAGATCCCGCCTTGCGCCGTCTGCAAAGAATAGGGCCATTCAACTCAAAACTGCCCTGAGATTCCCATAATCCGCATGCATTTGGATGCCATGGATACAACAGAAAACCTCCCCGTGGTTGAACTTCCAAGCGGGCCAATAGTGAGAAACAAGTCATTGAGAACAAACCATGCTTGCGCCCTTTGTGGATTGTATGGACACTATTCTCAACACTTCCAAGACTTGTCCGAGTTCCGAATGACTTTAGCCGACCTTTGACAACATTCCCTTGAATCTGAGATCACCTTGATCGAAGAAGTTCACCCCCCACCTCCTTCTTCGGACACCATGTCCATTTACATGATGTCCAGTTCTACTGACCCTCTTGTCTCCACCACCAATGACGGTCCATCAGACCTGTCTCTTCATTGCTTCGAAAATGATGAGGAGATACTTGAAGCCTTAACCACCCCGGAATACCCATGGGACGACATGCACCATCACTTGTTCTTCCTCCCCGAAGAACTTGTGTCGCAGTTAAACCAGTTTTCCATGGAAACCAAAGATTTCATTCATGGGAAAGTTGACTGGTTCAAAAACCCCATTCTGGCACCAGACACCTTCGAAGAAGCGAACATGACCAACATCTTGCCAACCATCAAAATCAACATCTCAACCAACCCTGAGGTCATTGAAGAAATCATGCTGGGGGCATCCTGCTCCCTGGAAGAAGTTGTTGCCTACAAAGCTCTCTTCCAAGAATTCCGCGACATCTTTTCCTGGTCTTACACTGAAATGCCCGGGTTGGATCCATCCATCGTGGAACACCACATCCGCACATGGCCCGATGTGGCCCCCATACGCCAAAAGCAACGACCCATCCATCCTTCCAAAGCGGCCGCAGTCAAAGCCGAAATAGAGAAGCTGTGCATAGCCGACTTCATCTACCCCATTGCGTACACCACTTGGGTTTCTAACCCTGTTCCCGTGAATAAAAAACAGGGTACCATCCGCGTTTGCATAGACTTCCACGATCTAAATGCAACATGTCCCAAAGAGAACTTCCCAACACCCTTCATTGATAAGATTATCGATGCATGCGTTGGACATGAGGTCTTTTCCTTCATGGACGGATTTTCTGGATATAACCAAATTTAGATCTGGAAACAAGATCGTTACAAGATTGCATTCACAACCCCGTGAGGCACATTTGCATATCGAGTCATGCTCTTTGGCTTGAAAAATGTTGGAGCCACCTTCCAGCGCACCATGACATATTGTTTCCATGATCTAATCCATATCATATTGGTCTACCTAGACAATCTTACCGCTTGGTCACCAAAACGAGCACAACATATGGACGACTTGCGGCAAGTCTTTTTACATTGCCGCAAGTACAAAATTCGTCTAAACCCCTAAAGTGCATTTTTTGTGTCCTAGCAGGTCGTCTACTCGGGTTCATCGTATCCCACAAAGGGATAACAGTAGACCCTCTCAAAGTTCAGGCTATCCTTGATCTTCCTTCACCAAAAACTTGGCACCAACTACAGAGCCTCCAAGGAAAGGCCAACTTCCTTCGCCGCTTTGTATCAGAGTATGCAACAAAATCCTACGGATTCATTTGCCTGCTCTGCACAAAAAGCCCCTTTGTTTGGGATCAACAAGCACAAGAATCGTTTGATGCACTCAAGCAAGCCCTGGCTTCTGCACCATTACTCTCAGCACCAGACTTCACCCGAGACTTCATTATCTACATGTCGGCCTTAGACAATGCCATTGCTGGAGTTTTGGTCCAAGAAGACCATGCCTGCCATGAGCATGTGATTTACTTCATCAGTCAGAAGCTGACAGGTCCCCCACTACGATATTCACTCGAGGGGAAATTGGCCCTTGTCGTCGTCTTCTCAGCTCAGAAGTTGCGCCACTACATCATTGCAAACCATACTCGTGTAGTGGCCGATTCAAACCTAATGCGGTGCCTCTTAAGCCGTCACCTCCTACAAGGTCGTGCAGCTAAGTGGGTAGTCTTCCTCCAAGAATTCAACTTAGAATTCATTTCCACAAAAATCACAAAGGCACTTGCGCTGGCCATGCTCATGACCGAACTACCCCCATTAACCTCATCATCACCACCCAAGGATGACCTCCGTGATGATTTTTTATTCGTCATATCCACGGAGGACCCATGGTATGGGGACATCCTTCTATATTTACGAACACAGAAGTTCGCTACGCACTTAAACCGTGAGGATAGGCGACGCATCCGACATCAAGCCATTCGCCACTTGTTGATTGGAGATGTTCTGTATCGTCGAGGCATTGATACCATCCTACATTGTTGCCTCACCTGTGACGAGGTCGAGACCATCCTCAATGACTGTCATAGTGGAGCCTGTGGTGGCCACCTTTCAGGTCTGGAAACCGCCCAAAAGATTCTACGTGCCAGCTACTTCTGGCCTTCTATCTTCGTTGATTGCATAAAGGTAGTCAAGCATTGTCGCAGTTGTCAGCTCTTTGGCCCAAAGGCAAGAGCCCTCCCTACACCGTTACACCTCGTAGTCACAGTTGGCCCCTTCTGCAAACGGGCAATTGACTTAATGACAATCAACCCTCCCTCGGCCAACGGTCATAAATACATCATTATGGCAGTTGATTACTTCACTAAGTGGGTCGAGGCCATGCCCACATTTGATTGCAAAAGTCAAACGGTGGAATGCTTCTTCTTCAACCATGTTATTTCATGATTTGGTGTTCCTAAACAGTTGGTCTGAGACCATGGTACACACTTTGAAGACGTTATTTGGGCTGAGCTATCAACCATGTTGAAATTTGAACACCAGTACTCATCTTCCTGCTACCCCCAGGGCAATGGCCAAGTTGAAGCACTCAACAAAATCATCAAAACAATGCTCCAAAGGATGGTAGGAAACCATAAAACCAACTGGCATCACATGCTATTCTCCGCCCTATGGGCTTACCGCACATCCACAAAAACTGCAATCGGTTTCACCCCTTTTCGCCTAGTACATGGCGTTGAATCAGTACTCCCTATAGAGTGCTAGATCCCGTCCCTCTACCTCGCGGTAGAACTCCTCCCCGATACTTCGCCTTTGGAAGAACGACTCCTCCAATTTGAGCAAACCATAGAAGACCACCGAGCTGCCCTCCAAGCCATTGAAGCAGCAAAAACACGATCAAAGGCCCACTATGACTCCCATGTCCACCCTCGCACCTTCAACGAAGGCGATATGGTTCTAGTCTACGACCAACGAAACGAAAAGTTGGGCAAAGGCAAGTTTGAGTCAATGTGGTATGGCCTATACATCATCCATCGTTTCCTCGAAAAAGGGGCATACACCCTTAATGAATCTGATGGACAACTCTTGGAGAATCCCTGTAACGGGCTCTACCTCAAGAGGTTTTATGCTTAACATCACCAATGAGTCGCTTGATTTTCCTTTTTTGTTTTTCAACTTTTTTTCCATAAGTCAGTGAAACACCATTAGCTGCTAATCCAAAGTCACTCGGAACCTTTTTGAGATACCTCTCACACCTCCGGGCTCAAATTTCTATCTCCTTATGAGACCATCGTCTCATGTTTAATAAGTAATTTTCAGTACCGCTCCCCGGAAGTTACCTCAATTTTCGAGCCACATCATGCTGATACAAGTGTCTGCAGACCTGTACTTGCATCACACTGGCCTACCGCTACTCATGCGGGTTCTCGGGCCACTTCCTGTAAGGCACATCATTTTGATTTTTAACACTTAGCTGTCTACTCCGTCCACTACACCTTATGTGGGTCCCCAAGCCACTGCCCGGAGGACATATCATTTCTTTTGCATGTATTTGGCATATAACTGCCTCTAGACTTGCACTCACACCACATGTAGTCAAGTCCATCCACCACAACTCACACACAACTCTCTCGACCTTTGTCTAAGAGGCTCCTCGGTTTGTGTGCCTCTGTCACGATCTATCTCATGCATGTATTGGTATGTCTAAGAGCCATCTGCTCAATCCATACTGCACAGATGACCTTTGGACCACTATCCACTGTCTCGACATGGGGCACTACCTGTGCCACCACAATCGGTTGACCATACTAGAGTTTCTTTTAAGCACTTTTCTGACTCCTAAAAGAATGAAAAGATTGTCGAGCGCAGCTGCTTCCTTTCCCGCTCATTAAAGCATAGGAAAGCATTAGAGAGAATTTGAGGTAAAAAATGGGCCTCAAAAGGACTAAAATGTACTATAAAAATCAACCAATTACATTCTAGTATATGACATCATCCCCCATGGTTGAGGTGGCATTGCATGAGTTAAGAATGCTTATTTGTCATATTTTCTATGGTGGACGAAAATCCATAGTTAACCAAGGTAGTGGTACAAGTACTTTTAAGTCATAAAGTGAAGTACTCACAATAAAAGTCATTTCACACTTTCTCATAAAATAATATTATTTA
>LPNX010385801.1:28689-69907 GCA_001517045.1 Pseudotsuga menziesii | reverse complement strand
AAGTTCTTTATGAAGACATAAAAGAATTAGTTGAAGAAATGAAAATGTTGATGATACGCCGATAAGAAGGAGAATCTAAGAAGCATGTGGACAAGGAACAATAAGAGGCGCATGCGTCCTACTCCTCAAGTCAGTTGAAAGATGAAAAAACAGTTACGTCATATGTATCTTCAAGCATGGAAGAGCATGAAGAAACTTTCGATGATATTGATAAAGGACAACTCAAAATCACTTGCACATATGCCAAAACATAAAATACATGCATTGATTCCCTACATTCCTCCTCATAGAAGGTTCATGGCATCATACATAAAGAAGGATAAGAACCATCGTTTGAAGTAAAAGACACAAAAAACAATGCCTAACCATAACCACCGTTCAAAGTACAAGACTCAAAATAATATGTGGAATCATGCACAAGTTCCAAAAATTTGTTGCAGCTTCATACATGGAATGGAAATGAGTCATATAAATCATCCAGCTTACACAACCATAAAATCAGTGAAAAGGGCTCGTGAAGCTCCAAAAAAAAGTCGGATTGTAAGCTTGGCTCATAACCCAAACCAAAATACAAGGACATGATAATAAAGGCAATAACACTAACGATGAAACATAAGTTGTAGATGAAAGTGATAAAGCCTAGAGTAGAGAAGATCAAAATGAACCTGAATAAAAAGTACTCGAGAATAAGAATGACAAAAGGATAGTTTCATCTGATGACAATCTTGATGCCAATGCCAATTCTAAAGAAGATGGCGATCTCATAAATTGTAACAATGAAACACCAAATACTGATAAATATGAGGATAACGTAGAAGAACGTGTTAAGATTTCATATGCTAGACTAGATTTGTTAGTGTTTCAAAACAAAATCATAGCAGCAACATATCCAGAATCACTGATAGAAACACAATCACATGATAGACACATTATTTATCCTGGGAAACCCTCAAGGGGAAGAAAACCCAACAAAACTTCCTCTGTATAAGATGTATAAATGACAACCCCAAAACAGGTTTTCTCCTCCTTTTATTCTGTCTCTCTCTCTCTGCTATGCGCTACTCAAGTGAGTGAGTCCGTGTTCAAATAAGAACCACAACTCCTCCATTTATACACAATGAGTCAACTGACTTTTACCCTAGATAAGTCGGCCCCACTAAACTATCTGGGCCGACTTCACCTAGGAAGACTCAAAACAATATATTATATTATTTATTAGGGCGCTAAACACCCGACACAAAATGAAGGCTTTACCTCATGACTCTATGATGACCAAATACAATAGTAACACCCTGCCAGAGGAATAATAACATCTCCCTTGGGTTACATCAGTAAAATACATTTAGAATATCCTTTGAAGTTACAATATTTCAACACCCCCCCTTAACGAGAAGGGTTATTCTACTGACAACATCATCATATTCCATAGGAGAACATAGAGACAATAATTTCAACAGTACATCAAGGTAATACATCTATACGTCACAGGAAGTTTTCAGAATCAGTAACTGGAAGTCTGGAACAATTACTCTTCATCTTCTACATCACATGATCACTTGTTCCTCTTGCAACAAGGATTTGATATTTCAATCCTTCGTAGCAACACTTCGATCTTCTTGATCCTTTGCAGCATCACTTCGATCTTCTCGATCCTTTGCAGCAACACTTTGACCTTCTCGATCCTTTGCGATAGCACTTTGATCTTCTCGATCCTTTGCAGCAGCACTTCGATCTTCTCGATCCTTTGCAGCACTTTGATCTTCTCGATCCTTTACAATCTTCTCGATCCTTTGCAGCAGCACTTCAATCTTCTCGATCCCTTGTAGCAGCACTTTAATCCTTTCAACCTTTTCTGTTGTACTTCGATCTACTTGATCCTTTACCGCCACGCTACCTGCAGTACACATGGTCTATTTGTGGGATGATCAACCCTGATCACTTTAGGACTTGAGTCCAAGGATGATGTAATCCTCCATCAGCATGATCCATGAAATCGATCAGCTAAATCATCTACAACTAAATGTAGATCTCGACTGCACCCGGTGTCGGCCCTATCGTCCGTGAGGACTCATCGTAGACCATCCATACTACACAGGTTAGGACCACTCCCAAGTGAGTGTTATACTATGGTATTAACACTTTGTTGCACCTGCAACAATTTCCCAAAATTCTAAAATTTTTTGGGACCCTCCTTTACTTTGAATAAGTTTGTTTTCTTCCGGTTTCAGTCTGGTGACTTTTGGTCTATGGATTTTTTGGAAATGTTTTACAGCTTTTTGAATTGATATCAATCGATCTGTTTTGCTCCTTTAATGCTTTAAAAATGATCCCTTCCATTATCAAGCTCATCGTTGCTTTTTTTGCATACCTTTGAAGTCTTGCTGAATCGGGAGTTAAGTCATTTGTTTTTGTCCCGCCGTTGCGGAGGTTGGCTGCTTTGTATTTCACCATTGCGGGTGGTGTTTGATTCTCCAGTGTTTCAGGTGGCCTTTTGTTCCGCGTCAGAAGGGGATGAATACCTCCGTGGCCGACGTTGCGGACAGGTTATGGTTTTGGGTTCGACGTTGCGGACCATTTGGACTTCTGAGTTTTCGTTTCCCGCCGATCCATGTGTATCGGAGCTCTTTACTTTCTGTTCCCTCCGCCGTTGCGGGCGGGTCTGAATTTCGCTTTTCCGATAAAGACTCTCCGGGTTGTCGATGTGAGTTTACGATCATTGCTTTATCGGGCCTCCTACTGTTGCGGACGAAGCTCAGCTTACGGACGCCCGACGTTGCGGAGGAGTCTGAGTTGTTGCCCCCCGATCTAGGTCCCCGCCGACGCCCGATCATCGTTTTGTTATTTATTTGCGCCCTGGGTTCGACGTTGCGGATGGGGTAAGGATGGTGACCGTTCGCCATTGCGGATGGGCTGGAGTTCTCACCGCCCGATTCACTTTCGTCCCGCAGCCGATTCAGAGCACGCCGCACGTGCGAACCTTTTATATAAGTGGGGGGCGGGGGTTTGGATTTTTTATTGTTATTTTGGGCCCGAGCTGTCGTTGTCCTCGCTGCGCTGTCGACCCTGCGAACTTTGTGGAGCTCCATGCTTATACCCGCGTCCAGGTGTCGGTTGGAATCTCAACTGTTGTCGCCTCACCAGCTGCGCATTACTGCCAAGTAGGATCGTTACCACCTTACCTCTTGCTATTCAGGGTTTTCGATTGGGTAATGTTTGCTGTGGTAAGGGTATTACTAGGATCGTGTACACATTTCCCGTTCTGCCTACGGACATAGTTTCCCCGCGGCTAGGTTTACCGTAATTGTTTTCTCGCTCGCCCGGCGTTTAGCTCCCGTATCTTGAGAATTTCCGGTTGGGATAGCTGTTTACGGTTAGAAGAGGGGGGAGTCGTTTTTTCTTTATAGAGCCCGCACGTTTTATTTGTTTACCTTGGCCGTTTTAGTTCGCCCTGCGCGCAGCGGATGAAGGCATGGTGCAGGCGGCTGCTATGCCGCTTGCACCTGGTTTTTTTCCTTGCAATAATGATGTTCAGGGAGAAGTTTCGATGGGGGGTTCTTGCTGGTGATTTGTGAGGATTTCCCTGATGGTCAGTTTCCCTAATATATATACCCGTTTTCGAGCCCCAACCTCTGCCCATGTTGTCCCGCGCATTTCGTCGTTTTTGGCTGTCAAAAACCCTAGGGCTGTGCTGCTGTAGTGTTTACGATTGGAAGGTTGCATGGATGGTGTTTTTGGTGAGAGCGCCGTGTACGAAAAATTGTTATTGATGCCCGCAGTATCTAGCCACACCGATGTAACTATCTTTCCGCGAGTCGCATAGGCTATTGCCGTTTTTACGCTTGATAAAGCCATGTCGTCGTAATGTTCTATGCATGTGCCCTTCGCTTTCATGATCCATACATTTGCATTTGCGATTTATTGTAATAGGAGAAGCGGCACTGCGAGATGATTGCTCACTGTATTGCGCCGGATTTAGTTTAGTTTTTAGAGAGTTAGGGCATTGTTGGATTGGGCATACATGCATGGGTTTCTATGCTTGCTTTCACTTTAAAAGGCACTCTGCATATGATGTGCATATTTTGGTTCAACATATTGCTATCTTGGGAAAATGGCATGTCACATAATAGCATAGATTTAATGCTGTTTCAAGCATAGTTGATAAGCTTGATGTTATGCAACAGTGGTAGATTGTTCAGAACTGAGTATGCTTCACATAAATCAAGTCATGAAATATTGCACCCTAGTCTCAAGGCATTATAGAGCTGTGCAATGCATGCATTTGTTGCACAGATGATTATCACATTAACATAGGATATCAGCACATTGCACGGTATTGCATGCTAGATTCAATTCTTCAGCCTGAAGGGATTATGTCTTATTTTCATGATAGTCATAATACACTTAAGAAAGAATAAACTGCTGCACAATGTTCGCAAATTCAAGTTGCTTAGTGTCATAATGTTATACATGGCAGGAAAAGCTTACAATGTCCAAAAGGCAGAAAAAGAAGGCCCCTATGGCCGACGAACAATCAGCAATAGAGGTCGCCACACAGACAGAATATATATATGAAGACACCCAATGTGTCTCAGGTGTTGAGCCTGAATATAAATGGGATGAGATATACAGATTGATTTCCCGCAGGGAAGTCCCAGACATGGGTCTCGAAGAAGAGCCCATTTATGCCAACATAGAGAAATCCACCATTATGAAGGTGGCTACTAGACCAGAGCTGTTCCCATGCTCTGATGTTATGAGATGGATTCTGCCCCACACAAACAGCAACACAATGCTTATAGGAAATGTCGAAGGTAAGGGCTATGCTGCATTTAGCCCAGGATATGTGGCGCTGGCTTACCACCTGCCAGAGCCTCAAATATTCCTGTAAAATGATTGGTTGGATAACCTCAGGATGGATTTAGTGGAAACTCTGAAGAGAATGCTCTTGCCAGGAAAGCTCTATCGACACAGAGCAACCGATGATTATGATACAACGAGCTTAAGAGCTCCTTACAGATTTGTAGCTCTGATGCTAAACAGGATCTTTGGTAGGTCCAGTGGCAGACTCTTCAAATTTTAATGGGTCCCCATTATGTTCCATGTGGCGACCCAAGGAACAGTCTTCAACTGGGCCAACCTAGTATCAAGTAGTCTCTCTTCTTGCATAGCTGCAGCCTTGGGAGGAGGAGAAGCCCGGAAAAAATCTGAATTTTATATGAGTTCCATTTTGATAGACTGCATACTATGCAGCCAGCCTTTCCCCGGTCTCAAGTGTGCCTGGGATAGGGAAAGAATGCCCATATATGCAGCTTACAAACCTCTGTGGGCTCATCAGTACCACAGTTATTACAGAGAAGTATGTGAGCATTTCATTATGCCACTATACAAGCTTATCTTCCGAAAGGAATGTGACTGGATGTCGGAAGATGCTATGCAGGTAATAGAGGAGTATGGAGATTATTTCTTGACAGATAATGGTATGTACCTTAGAATGTATGGATGCTCAAAGACACCTTATCTGCTGCCAAAGTATGCAACGGATTATGTAATCCATAAAGAGGCGGTCATATAAGTGTTCATTGACGGAGTTGGTCATTTCTTGTTCCAGCATAAGAAGGCTGCATATCCCCCTTTACCTTTCAAGTTAGGTAGCTGCAGATTCGCCAATGTGAAACAAGCTGCGGAATTTATAGAGGAACTAGGGAAGTTCCATTTTGGGGAGATGCCTTTCCGGCGCAATGACACTCAGGGTAAAGTGGCTGAGCACTGCAAGAATCATAAAGTGTTCTATGAATATACCCATCATTATGATAAGGATGAATCTATTTTTTGGAGGGCTCCAAATATGACGGCACTCAGCAGAAGGTTCAAACTGAAGTACCCCACCAAAGGCGGCAAAGGGGGAGAGCAAGCCAAAGCTGAGCAAGCCAGAGCTGAAGAAGAGGCCAAGAAAAGACAGGAAGAGGCCCAAAAGCTAGAACAGGAAGCTGCAGAATGGATGCAGAAAGGAGAGGAAGAAAAGAGGAAAGCTGCCCAAGAAGCAGCTGAGAAAGCTCAAGAAGCAGCCAAAGAGGCTGAAGAAGCAGCTAGACTGGCAGCCAAAGAAGCAAAAGGAAAGTTGGATGAAGAGCTTCAAAAGCAAGAGGCTGAGAAAATAAAGTTAATACAACAGTCAGCTTCTGAAACTCCAGCAGGGTAGAGTCAGGGAGAGGATAACCCTGAGGTGCAAATCCTTCAAGTACCTACTGCTAGCACTCCTGTAACCCCTATGCTCCAAATAGTGCCTTTCGTCCAGAAGAAGGGGGAAGAAGTCCCTGATTTCAGTACTATATATTATGACAGGACCACTAAAAGAATAATGAGGAGGACGGAGAAGAAAGTGGAGGCGAAAGATCTGTCAGGGAAAATGGTCACGGATACAGCAGTCATGCTAGGGACAAAAAAAGACCCTATGTTCACAATCAGAGCCGGGGCTGCACTAATTGATGCCTCTGCTGATAACATAAAGAAGGTGATGTTTGAATTAGAGTTAGCTAAGAAGACCACTGCTCAGCTGAAAGACACACTGAGACAAGAAAGAGGAGAGGGTAGCAGACTTAAGATAAAGTATGAACACGTGCTAAGAGAAATGGAATCCACAAAGGGTGAAATCCATGCCCTCCAGGTAGAGGCGCAAGCCAAGGAAACAACACAAGAGGCTCTAGAAAATGCGCAACAGGAAGTTCAAGATCTGAAGAATGACAAGGAACAATTGAGGGCAAAGGTAGAAGACCTAGAGGCGTAGCAGAGTATCATCTATGAGTCCAATAATGAATACACCAAAGAACTGAAAGGGAATCTGGCTTCTCTGGCTGCTGAACTGGAGACAACAAAGGAACAACAAGTTGATCTGCAGCCATTTAAAGAATATATCGTAGCGCAAAAGGCTAAAATGCTGTAGCTACAGACTGCTTTGGAAGAGGAAAGATGCAAAGTTCTTCAGATGGACAGCAGGTTAGAGGAGATCATAGAAACCTCCTCCTATTTCGTTGACAGGTCCCAAGATGTTCTTGAGGTCTTGAACGCCAGCATGGCAAGACTAGAAGATGATGCTGATATCCCAGCAGAGCTATCAGTCAAAGATCATCAAACTCTCAGGAGAGATCACAACCTGGTAGAGTTTTCCATTAGCACTGCTGAAGACTTTAAGAAGACTGTCAAGAGGGCACATGTAGCATGCTCGAAGTATTTTAAAAGGTTCCTCAATGCTTACAACCGCTTCCAGACAGAGGATGAGCTCAGGTGTGAAGAGTTCCTGGATCATGAGACCTTTGTGGAAGTATTGCAGAAAAGACATCAAGATGCAGAGGCCAGGACGCAGCAGATTCAATCCATTGATGCCGTAGTGCTGAAGAACGAGGTGGGCCATGCAGCCATTAGCGTACGGATTCTAGAAGACCAGCTTCGGTTGAGCCCAGCAAGGATCGAAGCCATCAGGAACCAAGTCGACAAGTTTGAAATTAACATCCAGTTCCTAGAGCCATGCGATTTTGAAGGCCTCGCTGTAGAGGCAGCAGCCTGGAAAAAATTCCTTGAAAATCAAGTGGGAACCTCCTCATAGAGGACCGGTCAACTTTGTATTAATTTAATATTTTGTAAAATTTTTTGGGAAAATGAAGCGTTGGGGAAGCCCAAAGGTCACTTTGGGCAACCCAACCATTTTTTACCTTTTGTATAAAAGTAGGAAGGGTAGAAGGGAAAAGGGTTTTTTTCCCCAGTAAGACTGGAAGGTTGTTGTAACAAGAACTATTTCCTTTTGCAATAAAAATTACAGTTTGCCTGTTGAAAGAAGATCGGTGGGATTTCAAATGTTTTGCCATGGATAGTCGAAAGATGAACTACTTTGTTTTTCAGCATTGTATCCGTGAATCGTGAGATCGTTCTAACTTATGACCTATGTCTTGTTTAAATGATTTCTGATTTATTTTATGAAATAACCATCATGAGTAATGCATGCTTATTACGAAGCAATTGGTTAGCTAGTTGTGGAAATATCTTTCATTGTTCATGCCTGTAAAAGCAAATGTCAGCTATCTGTAATTGCTTTTATCATGTGTGCACATCCGCATTGCTCATATTTATTAAATATAATTTGGCTCCCCGGGGATAGGTAGATAGAGATAAATAGGTAGACAGATAGCTAGGTCAGTGCATAGATGCATGTGCGATTCTGGTGCTAGTGAGCCTAAGACGATAGGTAAGAACCTGCGCATCACATTGTGACTGCTCCCCGCATCCTTCACCACCCTGCATGTTTAGTTAGATTTTGCATTTCATAGTTAAGTAAAAAAAATACAAATTCCGGTGGACCGGGCCGCAACCGGTAAACCCTTGTTGTTACTTTGACCTACGGTAGCCGGACCGTAAAACCGGATGGATTCCCTATACCAAACAGTCAACGGGCTAGTTGGGAACGTTGATTGGGGAGAATCCCTTACTGTTGTCGCTTGTGAATTTCCAGGCCTCAACAGAATTGGCGCTAGAAGGAGGGCCGCCAGTAAAGGCTGGCCGTGGAACTTAATTTCCCGAAACCATCCTACCAGCAGATGTTTGAAGCTTTCAACCTAACCCAAGTATTCGCAGTTTTCGGTGCTATCCTTGAATGATTGTTTTTCCCAGTGGCTTATCTATTTACCTTTGCTCATGGCTGGTAATCAACCCAACCCTCCGCCGGCATGGAGAGCTAGGTCACCTCTGAACCTAACTCCCCCTTTGCATAACCTTCCTCAAGCCTTTGACAAGCTCTTGCCCAAGTTTGACCCTGTGGATAATATCACTGTAGATGATCACCTTCAAAGCTTCTACCTAGCATTAGAAGGGCTAAGGGCTGGGGAGTATGAAGATGTGGTTTGTAGACTTTTTCCACACTCTCTGAAAGGAGCAGCAGCATCTTGGTACTTTGGTCTACCTGCAAATTCCATCCCAGATTGGGACACCTTTGAAAGGGTTTTCAGAAGTAGATGCGCAACTCAGAAGACACATGCCTCGTTGATAAAAGGGCTTGGTTTGTTAATAAAAGAGAAGAATGAAAAGGTACATAGTTTCACTCAGAGATTTTCATTGTACTTGAAAAAAATTTCTGCTATGGACAGACCTTCAGACAAAGTTTTAACTGAATATTATACCTCAGCCCTAGGTCCTGAGCTGGCCATGTTTACCAAAATGAAAGTCAAGCCTACATTGGTGGAAACTTATGAGGAGGCCGAAAGAATGGAGGCAGAAAGTGAGAGTATAGAGGATTACCCTGATTCTTGTGAAAAGAAGACCACTGTAAGAAGAAGCTCACTGCTGTTTAAATCTAGAGAAGATCAACCACATGATTATCATGAGATAATGAAAGTGATTCAGAAAATGTCCAACCGAATCGTAGATCTGGAAAAAGAGAGGGACATTCAGAATACCAACAAGCCACACTATCCAAAAAAGGAAGATAACAACCACTGGCAAGTCCCACCTCCTAATTTGGCATCAATAAACATAACAGAAATAGGAGGGGATAATTTCTGTACATTTCATTAACAACCTCATTCTGAGAAGAAGTGTCCTCAATGGTTACATTCAATGACGTTGGTGATGAATAAGTTGTTGGACCCAGAATTGACTAGGGACAGAGGTGAGGAAGAAAAGGAGAAACAGATCATAAGCAAACTAGAGGATGATACTATGTTCTCATGGAATGGTATTTCACTGTTTAACATTGGGGATGACACTCCTAAATCTGAATGCACATCCATAACTAGAAAGGACAAAGTTTCCACAAACCAAGACAATACAATGATTTCTAAGGTTAACAGTTTGGAGGAGAAGGTTAAGAAACTGGACGAGGGCAAAGCAGATCAGAACAATACCCTCAACCAGAGGACAGAACCAACCACTAAGACTATCGATCCTGTAGAGGAAAAGATAGGGATCAGTGGGAAGAAATCTGATGAAACTCAAGATCTAGCAAAGGATATACCTATTCAAAACCAACCAGGAGAAGAAGACCAAGAACCAGGTTGGAGAGAAAACCTTGACACCCCTCCTTTTCTCTTGACTCTAGAGATGCTGAATTACAATGTGCATAATTGCTTAGTAGACTCTGGAGCAGCAGTAAATGTGATGCCCCTTGAGATTTGTAAAAGGATTAATGGACAGCTAGAGTCCACACCTCGTGAAGTAACGCAATTAGATTGCACCGGAGTCAAGGTAGTGGGTGAAATGAAGAATGTCCTCATTCATTTGGATGCAAACAACAAAATATGTCAATTTATTGACATAATAGTGGCTGATATCCCAAGGGGATATGGGCTCATTCTTAATCGAGATTGGACTGCCAGGCTGAAAGGATATTTTGCTTCAGATTGGTCTCATCCGCGGTTGCCTCTCAAGGGTACCCAAAGTCATATAAAATTTTTGAGAGAACCGTATATGAAGTATACTGTCACTAAGTTAGGAGAAGGCAATGAGTCTGCTGATTCTATCCTGGGAAACTATCTCACTGAGCTTAAGCTAGACCATCATACCTCAAAAGGGGCCAGTCCTATGACGGGCACTCAGCCTGAGCTCCTTCAACTCCCTCAGGTTGAAAGAAATGACTGCAGGATCTTAGATATGGGTTCCATTTCAATAACAACACAGTTAGACCATGGTTAGGAAATCCGTTTCTAAATCCAGCTCATTCCTCAGTTTTTAGGTTTATAATTTTGCAGGAATGAGCAAAAATTTTATTTTCTTTTGTACATAAATAAATTACTTTGTTGCTTATGTTGTTTTCTTATGATTTGATGTTTTCTTTCCTTTGATTACTGGCTTTGCTGCTGTTTTCTTTATAGCTTTGCTAGTTTTCTTTTCGATTTTGAATAAGAGGCAAACTTTTGGTTGCAATGGAAACATCAGGGTTCTGTATTAACCAAAATCTTGAGTGAAAGACTGTGCTTAAAAGTATAGAGTGTCTTCTAGTAACCGTATTCCTAACTGGGAGAGCATTCATTTGAAGTCTTACTTAATCCCTGTAAATAACTCAAGAGTGAAAAAGGTCCGAAGTACTATTTCGAGGCTCCATCCATTTCATATCTTAAATACCCAAGGAAGTGACAGCAAAAGACCCACGGAAAGGAAGTAGAGTGGAACAGTTTATCATATATAAATGATCCCAGGCCATAAATTAAGAAAAGGCTAAAAGATATTAAGAGTCAAAGCTCCTGAAAGAAACAAGACATATCAAAGAAAAGCTCAAAAAGCATTAATCTCAAAGCGTAAAGTACCAAATGGCCGCAAGATCCTCTCCGTCCGTGAACTGAACTACAAAGTATATTGTTCACACAAAAGGACACTATGGGATAGAGGATCCTGAATTAAAATTCAGTAAGAAAGGCCTGCAGGAAGACTCATATCAAAAGAACTAAAGTTCAGAAGGGACAAAAGTGCAAAATGGCATGGGAATGAGGAACAAAAGGATAATGTTGTTACTCTCTGTCACAATCCTGTGGTGTCTAGGCTGTAACTACCAAAGGGCAGGTAAATAAACCTCATCCATTTGGCCTCAAAAGAGTTATTCAGACCTGAAATATTGCTGATGTTACCTTCTCCCGAAAAGATGGGCTTCTTCTAAGTAATTTAATGCATAAGTGGCCTTGCTTAGGAATACAGACATCTAGAAGATTTCGATTTTATTCAGACAGTCTTAAGCTGGGAGAGAGATTTAATTCAGAGATCTGGGGGTTCACCAGGTAGTCGCCAATTGTTGCACCTACAACAATTTCCCAAAATTCTAAAATTTTTTGGGACCCTCCTTTACTTTGAATAAGTTTGTTTTCTTCCGGTTTCAGTCTGGTGACTTTTGGTCTATGGATTTTTTGGAAATGTTTTACAGCTTTTTGAATTGATATCAATCGATCTGTTTTGCTCCTTTAATGCTTTAAAAATGATCCCTTCCATTATCAAGCTCATCGTTGCTTTTTTTGCATACCTTTGAAGTCTTGCTGAATCGGGAGTTAAGTCATTTGTTTTTGGCCCGCCGTTGCGGAGGTTGGCTGCTTTGTATTTCACCGTTGCAGGTGGTGTTCGATTCTCCACTGTTTTAGGTGGCCTTTTGTTCCGCGTTGGAAGGGGATGAATACCTCCGTGGCCGACGTTGCGGACCATTTGGACTTCTGAGTTTTCGTTTCCCACCAATCCATGTGTATCGGAGCTCTTTACTTTCTATTCCCTCCGCCGTTGCGGGCGGGTCTGAATTTCGCTTTTTCGATAAAGACTCCCCGGGTTGCCGATGTGAGTTTATGATCATTGCTTTATCAGGCCTCCTACTGTTGCGGACGAAGCTCAGCTTACGGACACCCGACGTTGCAGAGGAGTACGAAGTTGCCCCCTGATCTAGGTCCCCGCCGACGCCCGATCATCATTTTGTTATTTATTTGCGCGCTGGGTTCGACATTGCGGATGGGGTAAGGCTGGTGATCGTTCGCCATTGTGGATGGGCTGGAGTTCTCGCCGCCCGATTCACTTTCGTCCCGCGGCCGATTCAGAGCACGCCGCACGTGCGAACCTTTTATATAAGTGGGGGGTGGGGATTTGGATTTTTTATTGTTATTTTGGGCCCGAGCTGTCGTTGTCCTCGCCGCGCTGTCGACCCTGCAAACTTTGTGGAGCTCCGTGCTTATACCCGCGTCCAGGTGTCGGTTGGAAGCTCAACCGTTGTCGCCTCACCAGCTGCGCATTACTGCCAGGTAGGATCGTTACCGCCTTACCTCTTGCTATTCAGGGTTTTCGATTGGGTAATGTTTGCTATGGTAAGGGTATTACTAGGATCATGTACACATTTCCCGTTCTGCCTGCGGACATAGTTTCCCTGCAGCTAGGTTTACCGTAGTTGTTTTCTCGCTCGCCCCACGTTTAGCTCCCGTATCTTGAGAATTTCCGGTTGGGATAGCTGTTTACGGTTAGAAGAGGGGGGAGTCATTTTTTCTTTATAGAGCCCGCGCGTTTTATTTGTTTACCTTGGCTGTTTTAGTTCGCCCTGCGCGCAGCGGATGAAGGCACGGTGCAGGCGGCTGCTATGCCACTTGCACCTGGTTTTTTTCCTTGCAATAATGATGTTCAGGGAGAAGTTTCGATGGGGGGTTCTTGCTGGTGATTTGTGAGGATTTCCCTGCTGGTCAGTTTCCCTAATATATATACCCGTTTTCGAGCCCCAACCTCTGCCCACGCCATCCCGCGCATTTCGTCGTTTTCGGCTGTCAAAAACCCTAGGGCTGTGCTGCTGTAGTGTTTACGATTGGAAGGTTGCATGGATGGTGTTTTTGGTGAGAGCGCCGTGTACGAAAAATTGTTATTGATGCCCGCAGTATCTAGCCACACCGATGTAACTATCTTTCCGCGAGTCGCATAGGCTATTGCCGTTTTTACGCTTGATAAAGCCATGTCGTCATAATGTTTTATGCATGTGCCCTTCGCTTTCATGATCCATACATTTGCATTTGCGATTTATTGTAATAGGAGAAGCGGCACTGCGAGATGATTGCTCACTGTATTGCGCCGGATTTAGTTTAGTTTTTAGAGAGTTAGGGCATTGTTGGATTGGGCATACATGCATGGGTTTCTATGCTTGCTTTCACTTTAAAAGGCACTCTGCATATGATGTGCATATTTTGGTTCAACATATTGCTATCTTGGGAAAATGGCATGTCACATAATAGCATAGATTTAATGCTGTTTCAAGCATAGTTGATAAGCTTGATGTTATGCAACAGTGGTAGATTGTTCAGAACTGAGTATGCTTCACATAAATCAAGTCATGAAATATTGCACCCTAGTCTCAAGGCACTATAGAGCTGTGCAATGCATGCATTTGTTGCACATATGATTATCACATTAACATAGGATATCAGCACATTGCACGGTATTGCATGCTAGATTCAATTCTTCAGCCTGAAGGGCTTATGTCTTATTTTCATGACAGTCATAATACACTTAAGAAAGAATAAACTGCTGCACAATGTTTGCAAATTCAAGTTGCTTAATGTCATAATGTTATACATGGCAGGAAAAGCTTACAATGTCCAAAAGGCAGAAAAAGAAGGCCCCTATGGCCGACGAACAATCATCAATAGAGGTCGTCACACAGACAGAATATATATATGAAGACACCCAATGTGTCTCAGGTGTTGATCCTGAATATAAATGGGATGAGATATACAGATTGATTTCCCACAGAGAAGTCCCAGACATGGGTCTCGAAGAAGAGCCCATTTATGCCAACATAGAGAAATCCGCCATTATGAAGGTGGCTACTAGACCAGAGCTGTTCCCATGCTCTGATGTTATGAGATGGATTCTGCCCCACACAAATAGCAACACAATGCTTATAGGAAATGTCGAAGGTTAGGGCTATGCTGCATTTATCCCAGGATATGTGGCGTTGGCTTACCACCTACCAAAGCCTCAAATCTTCCTGTCAAATGATTGGTTGGATAACCTCAGGATGGATTTAGTGGAAACTATGAAGAGAATGCTCTTGCCAGGAAAGCTCTATCGACACAGAGCAACCAATGATTATGATACAGCGAGCTTAAGAGCTCCTTACAGATTTGTAGCTCTGATGCTAAACAGGATCTTTGGTAGGTCCAGTGGCAGACTCTTCAAATTTGAATGGGTCCCCATTATGTTCCATGTGGCGACCCAAGGAACAGTCTTCAACTGGGCCAACCTAGTATCAAGTAGTCTCTCTTCTTGCGTAGCTGCAGCCTTGGGTGGAGGAGAAGCCCGGAAAAAATCTGAATTTTATATGAGTTCCATTTTGATAGACTGCATACTATGCAGCCAGCCTTTCCCCGGTCTCAAGTGTGCCTGGGATAGGGAAAGAATTCCCATATATGCAGCTTACAAACCTCTGTGGGCTCATCAGTACCACAGTTATTACAGAGAAGTATGTGAGCATTTCATTATGCCACTATACAAGCTTATCTTCCGAAAGGAATGTGACTGGATGTCGGAAGATGCTATGCAGGTAATAGAAGAGTATGGAGATTATTTCTTGACAGATAATGGTATGTACCTTAGAATGTATGGATGCTCAAAGACACCTTATCTGCTGCCAAAGTATGCAATGGATTATGTAATCCATAAAGAGGTGGTCAGACAAGTGTTCATTGACGGAGTTGGTCATTTCCTGTTCTAGCATAAGAAGGCTGCATATCCCCCTTTACCTTTCAAGTTAGGTAGCTGCAGATTCGCCAATGTGAAACAAGCTGCGGAATTTATAGAGGAACTAGGGAAGTTCCATTTTGGGGAGATGCCTTTCCGGCGCAATGACACTCAGGGTAAAGTGGCTGAGCACTGCAAGAATCATAAAGTGTTCTATGAATATACCCATCATTATGATAAGGATGAATCTGTTTTTTGGAGGGCTCCAAATATGACGACACTCACTAGAAGGTTCAAACCGAAGTACCCCACCAAAGGTGGCAAAGGGGGAGAGCAAGCCAAAGCTGAGCAAGCCAGAGCTGAGGAAGAGGCCAAGAAAAGACAGGAAGAGGCCCAAAAGCTAGAACAGGAAGCTGCAGAATGGCTGCAGAAAGGAGAGGAAGAAAAGAGGAAAGTTGCCCAAGAAGCAGCTGAGAAAGCTCAAGAAGCAGCCAAAGAGGCTGAAGAAGCAGCTAGACTGGCAGTCGAAGAAGCAAAAGGAAAGTTGGATGAAGAGCTTCAGAAGCAAGAGGCTGAGAAAATAAAGTTAATACAACGGTCAGCTTCTGAAACTCCAGCAGGGCACAGTCAGGGAGAGGATAACCCTGAGGTGCAAATCCTTCAAGTACCTATTGCTAGCACTCATGTAACCCCTATGCTCCAAATAGTGCCTTTTGTCCAAAATAAGGGGGAAGAAGTCCCTGATTTCAGTACTATATATTATGACAGGACCACTAAAAGAATAATGAGGAGGACGGAGAAGAAAGTGGAGGCGAAAGATCTGTCAGGGAAAATGGTCACAGATACAGCAGTCATGCTAGGGACAGACAAAGACCCTATGTTCACGATCAGAGCCAGGGCTGCACTAATTGATGCCTCCGCTGATAACATAAAGAAGGTGATGTTTAAATTAGAGTCAGCTAAGAAGACCACTGCTCAGCTGAAAGACACACTGAGACAAGAAAGAGGAGAGGATAGTAGACTTAAGAGAAAGTATGAACACGTGCTAAGAGAAATGGAATCCACAAAGGGTGAAATCCATGCCCTCCAGGTAGAGGCGCAAGCCAAGGAAACAACACAAGAGGCTCTAGAAAATGCGCAACAGAAAGTTCAAGATCTGAAGAATGACAAGGAACAATTGAGGGAAAAGGTAGAAGACCTAGAGGCGCAGCAGAGTATCATCTATGAGTCCAATAATGAATACACCAAAGAACTGAAAGGGAAGCTGGCTTCTTTGGCTGCTGAACTGGAGACAGCAAAGGAACAACAAGTCGATCTGCAGCCGTTTAAAGAATATATCCTAGCGCAAAAGGCTAAAATGCTGTAGCTATAGATTGCTTTGGAAGAGGAAAGATGCAAAGTTCTTCAGATGGACAGCAGGTTAGAGGAGATCATAGAAACCTCCTCCTATTTCGTTGACAGGTCCCAAGATGTTCTTGAGGTCTTGAATGCCAGAATGGCAAGACTAGAAGATGATGCCGAGATCCCAGCAGAGCTATCAGTCAAAGATCATCAAACTCTCAGGAGAGATCACAACCTGGTAGAGTTTTCCATTTTGAAGACTTTAAGAAGACTGTCAAGAGGGCACAGGTAGCATGCTCGGAGTATTTTAAAAGGTTCCTCAATGCTTACAACCGCTGCCAGACAGAGGATGATCTCAGGTGTGAAGAGTTCCCGGATCATGAGACCTTTGTGGAAGTATTGCAAAAAATACATCAAGATGCAGAGGCCAGGACGCAGCAGATTCAATCCATTGATGCCGTAGTGCTGAAGAACGAGGTGGGCCATGCAGCCGTTAGCGTACAGATTCTAGAAGACCAGCTTCGGTTGAGCCCAGCAAGGATCAAAGCCATCAGGAACCAAGTCGACAAGTTTGAAATTAACATCCAGTTCCTAGAGCCATGCGCTTTTGAAGGCCTCGCTGCAGAGGCAGCAGCGTGGAAAAAATTCCTTGAAAATCAAGCGGGAACCTCCTCATAGAGGACCGGTCAACTTTGTATTAATTTAATATTTTGTAAAAGTTTTTGGGAAAATGAAGCATTGGGGAAGCCCAAAGGTCACTTTGGGCAACCCAACCATTTTTTACCTTTTGTATAAAAGTAGGAAGGGTAGAAGGGAAAAGGGATTTTTTCCCCAGTAAGACTGGAAGGTTGTTGTAAGAAGAACTATTTCCTTTTGCAATAAAAATTACAGTTTGCCTGTTGAAAGAAGATTGGTGGGATTTCAAATGTTTTTCCATGGATAGTCGAAAGATGAACTACTTTGTTTTTCAGCATTGTATCCATGAATCGTGAGATCGTTCTAACTTATGACCTATGTCTTGTTTAAATGATTTCTGATTTATTTTATGAAATAACCATCATGAGTAATGCATGCTTATTATGAAGCAATTGGTTAGCTAGTTGTGGAAATATCTTTCATTGTTCATGCCTGTAAAAGCAAATGTCAGCTATCTGTAATTGATTTTATCATGTGTGCACATCCGCATTGCTCATATTTATTAAATATAATTTGGCTCCCCGGGGATAGGTAGATAGAGATAAATAGGTAGACAGATAGCTAGGTCAGTGCATAGATGCATGTGCGATTCTGGTGCTGGTGAGCCTAAGACGATAGGTAAGAACCTGCGCATCACATTGTGACTTCTCTCCGCATCCTTCACCACCCTGCATGTTTAGTTAGATTTTGCATTTCATAGTTAAGTAAAAAAAATACAAATTCCGGTGGACCGGGCCGCAACCGGTAAACCCTTGTTGTTACTTTGACCTACGGTAGCCGGACCGTAAAACCAGATGGATTCCCTATACCAAACAGTCAATGGGCTAGTTGGGAACGTTGATTGGGGAGAATCCCTTACTGTTGTCGCCTGCGAATTTCCAGGCCTCAACACACTTCCATGTAGGCATACTCTTCCAAGCAAGAGTATTGTCTACAAAGCAGATCTTGACCGCATACAAATGTCGACCCATTGTAGAACATCCATACCACACAGGTTAGGACCACTCCCAAGTTAGTGTTATATTACGACGTCTGTGAGGACTCATCATAGAGCATCCGTACCACTGAGGTTAGGACCACTCCTAAGCAAGTGTTATTCTATGGAATCTACATATGAATGTAGGCATACTCTCCATACCAGAGTATAGTATACATAGCATATCTCGACTGCATACAAAATGTTAGTCTTGTCGTTTGTGAGGACTCATCATAGACCATCCATACCACTAAGGTTAGGACCACTCCTGAGTGAGTGTTATTCTATGATATCCACAACTGAATGTGGGTACTCTACATGTGAGAGTAACATCTATAGGGCCATCCTTAGCTAGTAAGGACCACTCTCATGCACCGAGTGTTATACCTGCCATCTTCAAGAGAGGATACTATCATCCACAAGTGAATGTGGGTACTTTCCATGTGAGAGTAGCATCTATAGGGCCATCCTTAGCTAGTAAGGACCAATCTCATGCACAGAGTGGTATACATGCCATCCTCAAGAGAGGATACTATAGTCGTACACAAATAAATGTCATACCATCATCATCACGGTCATACATCATCGATGTCGGTCTCATCATCGATGTTAGTCTCATTAGTATCAACCTGCTCCCCCTTTGTCCGAGGAGGGTTCGAACTGATCTTCCTTTTCGAAGAAGGTCCATATCTTCATCATCTATAGTTCCCATCACTATTCCCCCTTGCGAGTAATGTCCTTTTGAACTACACTAAGCTTGTCACAGAAATATTCAAACTTCACTCGAGATAGAGGTTTGGTCAGTACATTAGCAAATTGCTCATCGGTACTCACATACTGGAGCTTGATAGCTCCCTTTTGTACCATATCCCTTATATAAAAGTATCGGATTTCTATGTGCTTCAATTTGTCATGGAACACCGGATTCTATATCATATTTATACAACTCTGGTTGTCATAGAGAATTATTGTGGTGTCCAAATCCATGTCAAATAATACTGACATCAGCTTCCGAAGCCATATCGCTTCACAAAAAGTAGAGCAAGCTCCAATTTACTCTACTTCAACTGTACTGAGAGCAACACTGGACTGTTCCTTACTAAACCATGAGATCATGACGGATCCCAGACATTAACAGCCACCTGAGATGCTCTTCATGTCTACGACACTTCCTGCCCAATCTGAATCCATATATCCATGCAATTTGTAGTCATGATCTCTCCCATAGTAAAGTCCCAAATCAATCGTACCTTTTAGGTACCTCATCACATGCTTTGCAACTATTAAGCGAACCCATCTAGGCTTGACTAGATACTGAATCAAGGTGTTCACAACAAAGCATATATTTGGTCTTGTGTTCGTTAGATACAATAATGACCCAATAATCTGTCTGTAGTGAGCCATGTCCACTAGCTCAGATGTCTCATTAGACAACAGCTTCAAGTTGGTGTCCATGGTTGTGGCCATGGGTTTACAATCCAACATATCAAATATTTTCAAGATTTCTACTGCATACTTTCCCTAATTCAGAAAGATTCCTTCTAGGCTCTTCCACACTTCCAGCCCTAGGAAATAATGCATTAATCCAAGATCCTTCACCACAAATTCTTCAGCTAGCTTCTTCTTGCAATCCTTAATCCGTTTCTCATTTCCAGTCATAAACAAATCATCCACATACAACAATAGTATGACTGGTTCATCATCCATAGTCTTCATATAAAGATTAGGATCAACTTTGCTCTTGGTAAATCCCATGCTTGTCAAGAAGCTATATATTCTGCCATACCAAGCTCTGGGAGCTTGCTTCAGTCCATACAGATCCTTTTTTAACTTGCATACATGAGTCGCTCTGTCTTTGACTTCAAATCCCTATGGTTGTTCGATGTAAACCTCTTCCTCAATCACACCATTAAGGAAGGTTGTCTTTACATCCATCTGGTGTAATTCCCACTTCATCATGGAGGCAAGTGCCATGATAGTTTCGATGGAAGTGTTCCTTGCTATTGGAGCAAATGTCTCTTCATAATCGATCCCCTCTTTCTGAGAGAATCCTCTAGCCACAAATCTTTCTTTTTACTTTTCAATACTTCCATAAGCAACATGTTTTATCTTGTAGACCCATTTTGAATATACCACATTCTTGTTTTCTGGTTTGGCAACAATATCCCAAACATCATTCTTCATGATCGACTAGTATTCTTCCGTCATTGCTTCAACCCATTCTTTCTTCTGTGAAGCTTCCTCATAGCTGGTGGTTTCTCGATCTACAAGATCACACATCAAAGATGCACAACTGGAATATGGCTTTGATCTTTTGTTGGTTCTTGTGGAGCCTTCTGGTGCTCCATATCTTTCTGCTTCTTGAATGATTTCTCTTACCCAAGCAGGTTTTCTCTTTCGAGAGAGATCCATAGTAGGGGGCTCCTGAGGCTCTAGCATGTCATGATCTTCTGATGCTACTATTTCAGATGATGTTTCAACTTCTGTTCTTCTGGGGGGTACATCCTCTTCATGTACTTCTTCAAGATGACACCTTCTGAACTTTTTAAGAGATCTCTCTTCATCAAATGTTACATCCCTACCAATCTCGATATGATGGAATCCTGAGATGTATATCCTGAAGGATTTGGAGACTTCACAGTATCCTACAAATATTCCCTTCTTTCCAAAAGGATCCAATTTGGTTCTATTCTCTTTCGGAATATGTCCATATACTGGGCAACCAAATATCTTGAGATGGATTACTTCAGGTTTCTTTCTGGTATACATCTCTTCAGGAGTCTTGAATCCAAGAGCACTGTGTGATAATCTATTTTCCACATATACATATGTTCTTGTTGCTTCATCCCATAGGTGCATAGGGAGGTATTGGTCATGAATCATGGTCTTCTCTGCTTCCATGATGGTTCTATTCTTTCTTTCCACAACACCATTTTGTTGGGGATTATAGGGAGTGGTTAGTTCCCTCTTGATTCTTGCCTCCTTACATAATGATTCAAATTCCTTTGAAGTGTATTCTCCACCATTATTTGATCTCAATGTATTGATTCTCTTTTCTGAGTAGTTCTCTATCAAGGCTTTGAATTCCTTGAATTTCCCAAACACTTCACTCGTATTCTTTAAGAAGTATATCCAAGTCTTTCTTGAATAGTCATAAAAATGTGACATAGTACTCATATCCACTCAAGGATATGGAGGGCATAGGACCACATACATCAGAATGGATTAGTTCCAACGTACCTTTTGTCTTTGTTTCACTTTTTAGAAAGGGGTTCTTGATGTTCTTTCCCTTTGCACATCCCTTACAGGTTCCCTCATGTTCGATCTTCAGATCTGGTAACTTTGTTACCATCTTGCTTACACAGGGAAAAGCTTTGTAGTTGATGTGAGCAAGTCTCTTATGCCACAGTTCACTTGAATTGGTAGTCTCATGGACAAAGGATGTCTCTGGATGTCCTTTGAGTTTGTACAGTCTTCCTTCTTCTTCTCCAATGACTACAACATCTTCAAGTGTCTTTCCTTTGGACCACATAAGTACTTGTTCATCTATAAAAGCAACTCTATATCCTTTCTTATCTAGAGCAGAGATGGAAAGTAGGTTCTTTTTCAAACCTGGTACATACAATACTTCCTTCATCTTCATGGAAGTCTCAGAGTCAAGCTTGTATCTTGATTCACCAATACCTTTGATGGGATATTGATAGTCATCTCCCAATGATACCTTATGGGGAGAGTTATTATCTTCAAGTCTTGACAGAGTTGTCTTCTTTCCTATCATGTCCTTAGAGGAACCACTATCAATAAGCCATGCATCTTCTCCAGGTGTTACAAACCCACAGAGTGCAGAGAATAACACATATTCTTCTACATCTTCACCTCTAGTTTTCTTTCGAGGTCTTTCTTCATCCTCATCTTTGGCTAGATGAGCATGATGTCTTTTGTTGTTGTTGTTCTTCTTTGGTGATGCATATTCTCTAGCAATATTTCTTATCTTATGACAGCTATAGCATTGATACTTTGAGAAATCCTTCTTCTTCTTCTGGAATTTCTTCTTTGAAGGCTTATGATTACTCTTCTTGAAGTTTTATTGTTTTCTTCTTTTAGTATGGGTAGCTAGAGCCTAATCATCTTCTCTGAGGAGAGCTTATCTATTGGCTATTCTAGCTTCTTCTTGTATGCAATCTTCCCATATTATGTCAAACTTCATAATTTCTTTTTTGGCACACAATGTCTGAATCAATGAGTCCCAAGGTCTAGTGAGACCATTGAGAGCGGTCATAACTAGTTCATCCTCATCAAGGGTGTCTCCAATAGCACTTTGTTTCTCTTTGAACTGGGAGACCCTTATGAAGTAAATCTTGAATATATTCTCCTTTGCTCATCTTGGTGCCCTTCAGTTGAGCTCTCAGATTCATCTTTGTGTTGATGTTCCTTCCTTCATACATTCTAGAAAGTGTATCATACATTTTCTTAGGTGTATTCTTAGATGATACTTGAGGGATCAAGTGATCCTTAATAGAATCAACAATGATCCTCATTGCCTTGATTAGGTCTTGTTCATGCTTCTCCTTAGCTTCATCTTCTTTAGGTTCTGCAATCTCATCCTTGATGCACTTCTCAAGGCCATTCTCTTTCAAAATGAGACTAATCCTATACTTCCAAGCCAAGAAGTTTTCTAGGCCTTCCAATTTGTCCTCAAGCTTAGTGCTTGGGGCCATCTTGTCTGGTAGGTCACTAAAAAATGAAATTTATCAAAATAGGAGGCTGAACTTACCAGTAGATGCTTTTGAGGGAGGCGAGTTGGTTGATCCAACTTTTTTCAGGAGATTCCAAATCTTCAGTCTTCAAATCCTACTTGTGAGGTTGCAGCACTACAGAAATTTTGGTTCTATTTCACTGCAGGTTTCTGGTTCACTGCCAAACTAGGTTTTGGCTTTCCCAGAGATCCAACCACCCAAAAGTTTCGATCTAGGGCTCAATAAATGCGCTCTAGGAGGGCACAAATTTCTATGCAAGTAGATATTCAAAGCTCCAACTTTTACAGAAACCCTAATTTCTTACAGAGAGGGAGAGAATTTCACCTTGTGAAAGCTGCTCTAATCAGGTTAGCTCTGATACCATGTTAAGATTTCATATGCTATACTAGATTCATTAGTGTTTCAAAACAAAATCATAGCAGCAACATATCCATCATCACTGATAGAAACACAATCACAAGATAGACACAGTATTTATCTTGGGAAACCCTCAAGGGGAAGAAAGCCCAACAAAACTTCCTCTATATAAGATGTATAAAAGACAACCCCCAAAATATGTGTTCTCCTCCTTTTGTTTTGTTTCTCTCTCTCTCCTGTGCGCTACTCAAGTGAGTGATTCTATGTTCAAATAAGAGCCACAACTCCTCTATTTATACACAATGAGTCAACTGACTTTTACCCTAGATAAGTCGGCCCCACTAAACTATTTGGGTCGAGTTCACCTAGGAAGACTCAAAACAATATATTATATTATTTATTAGGGTGTTAAAGACCCGACACAAAATGGAGGCTTTACCTCATGACTCTATGATGAACAAATACAATAGTAACACCCCGTAGGAGGAATAATAACATCTCTCTTGGGTTACATCAGTAAAATACATTTAGAATATCCTTTGAAGTTATAATATTTCAATAGAACGAAACCCAGAAGATGTTGCGGCAAATTATTAGGATAACGTAGAAGAATGAAACCCAAAAGATGTTGCGACAAACGATCAGGATAACATAGAAGAATGAAACCCAGAAGATGTTGCGTTTAATGATCAGGACAACGTAGAAGAACGAAACTCAGAAGATGTTGCGACAAATGAAGAGATAAACATTCTACTAGTGGTTGTAGCTCAAGATGTCCCAAAAATCTACATCAAATTAGAAGATCAAAGAACACCATCATATTAGAAGCTCAGAAGAATACCCCATATAGTTGTTATTCGTTTAGCTATAGAATCATATGCATAAAATATTTGAATGGAAATGCGACCAATTATTTCAAGAACTGCTAAAATTTGGCACCGTTATTCATGGCAAAATTTCTAGTTGCAACATGCTCATAGTAAATTCGTGGTTGAATCTTTTCAGAGCAAGAAAACTTGTAATATACCAAACGTATATTACATTTATCATTTAGTTAATTATTAATTATTAATTATTTATGTAAAAGATGGCATTAGAAGGACACATTGTTTAAAGGTGTCTCTTCATAAATATATAAGTCGCACGAACTTATTGTATATATCATCAATTCATTATATCATATATATATATTAAAACAAATTTCAACAATGTCGAGTACTAAATTCGAAATTGAGAAATTTAGTGGTAAAAATAATTTTGAACTATGGAAATTAAAGATGTGGGATTTGTTCATACAACAAGGGTTGCAAATAGCCCTAGATGATAAGAGAAAGAGACCCTTAACTATGACAGATGATGAATGGGAGGGATTAGATGTGAGAGCGTTTAGCGAAATTCGGTTATGTCTTGCAGATGGTGTGTTGTTTAACATTGTTGAAGAAAAGTTAGCAAAAAGCCTATGGAACAAGTTAGAAAGTCTGTATATGACCAAATCTTTGACAAACAAAATTTACTTGAAGAGACATTTATACGGTATGAGAATGAAAGAAGGTACGAAGATAACATATTATTTGAACGTTTTTAATACTCTTATTTTCCAGTTGAGTAGTATGGATGTTAAAATTCATGATGAAGATAAAGCAGTCAATCTTTTATGTACTTAACCTGAATCTTGAGGTCAAGTTGTTTCTTCCATTATTCTTAGTACAACTAATACCTTAGAATTTGACAATGTGGTTGGAACATTATTGTCTGAGTTAAGGAAGAAATCAAGTTTTGAAACTCTTTGCCAAAAGCATTGGTTGTTAGAGGTCGATCCAAAGAGAAAGGAGAAAAGTCAAGAGGTATTTCCAGGTCTAAATCAAAGGGTAGAAAGAGAAAATTAAAATGTTGGTACCGTAACAAGACTGGTCATCTCAAGAAGGACTGTTGGAAAAGACAAGAATCCAAGAAAGATAACTCCAAATCAGAAGAAAATTCAGTTAAGTCTTATTCAGGTATGATCGATCAAGTTTTGTCCATTTGTAATGTTTCTGAATATAATGAAGAATGATTATTAGATTCTGGTGCTTCACAGCGTATCTGTCCTCATAAAGATTGGTTTGCTTCATGTCAAACAGTTAATGGTGGAATAGTTCTTTTAGGATACAATCATTCATGTAAGATTATTGGAGTTGGAAGTGTTAAAATACAAATGTTTGATGGAGTTATAAGAACACTTACAGATGTTAGACATGTGTCTGAATTAAAGAAAAAACTAATTTCCTTGGGAGTTTTGGATTCTTGTGGTCATAAGTTTACAGCTTTAAGTGGAATTTTAAAAGTATCTAAGGGTGCTTTAGTGGCAATGAAGGCACATAAACAAGAAACATTTACAAACTGGTTGGAAGAACTCAAGTTAATGATACAACGTTAGTGTCTGAAGAGGAGTCAAAATCCACTCAATTATGGCATCAACGTCTTGGTCATATGAGTGAAAGATGACTACAGGTATTAATGAATTGTAAATTGCTTCCAAATTTGAAAAATATGACTTTGATGTTTTGTAGACATCGTATATTTGGAAAGCAGTGTAGAGAAAAATTCAAAGCAGGTAGTCATGTTAGTAAAGGTGTTCTCGACTACATTCATTTTGATTTGTGGGGTCTGTCTCCTACCGTTTCCTATGGGGAAGCAACATATTATGTATTGTTTATAGATGATTTCTCAAGGAAAGTTTGGGTTTGTAACACCCCAGTTTTGACCTCGTTTGCATTAAATGTATATGATGTATATATTGTAATTAATCGTGGTGTGGAGCTAAGGAAAAAGCCCCACCATCGATTTAACGTTTTATGTTCTGGCGATTAAAATCGTTTCCGAGGGTATATTCATGATAGTTGACAGATTATAATTTTGACATCATGTAAATATGCATTTTAATTAAAATAAACCCCAACCAGCTATGTCAATGTAGGATTTAGAGGGGCTGGAAAAATAGTGAGATTTTTTTCAGTGGGTTTTTTTAGAAGAAAATGAGGTTTTTAGTGGAAAAAATAGGATTCCAGTGGGATTTGGAGGGGCGAGCCCCCTTGACCCCCGTCATCCCCTCGAGACAATCGTTCTTGAGAAAGAAAATTCTGTGTTTTGGGCAAAGTTGTCATTGTATGATTTTTCCAAGAGAAGGTAAGTAATTATGATTGGTATAAATGTTATGCAGCTAACAATTGTGTTACTAACACATTCTGCAGAATCATAGTTTCCTTCAAGGGAAGTACTCCAGGTAGTGCGGTTCGGTAAGGTAAGTTGTGGTTCAACCATGAGAACCCATGATGGATATGATGCTCGGGATTCCTATGAGCGCGCGTGAGATGCCATGGGAGAAAATGTCCAAGTTGGAAAGGATTACATAGAGTCTAATGGAAGGAGATTCCAAGAGACATCACCAGATATTGCAGCCACCATGAGAAGCTTGATTAAATCCCAGGAAGAGCAGCATCAGTTGAATGCTGCTATGTTGCAAAGTTTGACATATTTTCAAAGAAAGATAGACTCTGGACATGGTACAGTAAAACCAGAAGGTAGTAAGAGCAGTATCAGGAGAAGAACAAGGACTTCTAGTAGATCATCTGACTCAGAAGAATCCAGTGGGGACTCAAGCTCTTCTTCTCGCAAGGGAAAGAGAAAGATGCACCATAGGGATCGCTCTTGGGATGAATTTAAGAAGGCTAAACCTCCTACATTTGACGGTGAGGTAAAGACTAGCCAAGAGGCTGAAGCTTGGATTCTTGGGATAAAGAAGTATTTCCAAGTTCAGGATTATTCGGGAAACATGAAAGAAAGGGTTTCCATATTCAATCTGAATGGAAGGGCATCCATTTGGTGGGAGCATTTCAAGCAAGTAAAGAGGATTAGTGAAAGGAGACTTGAGTGGAAACAGTTCAAGAAGTATTTCAAGTAGAAATACCTCTTTGACAGGTACTATGATGAAAAGATTAAGGAGTTCCATGAGCTGAGATTGAGACAACAGACCATGGAAGAGTATGCAAATAAGTTCCTATAACTATTGAGGTATTTCAGGTACATCAAAGATGAAAAAGTAAAGATCCAGCGTTTCCTGAATGGATTGCCTCAATCTTACAAAGAAAGAATTGAGTTTTATGAACCTAGAACTCTTGAAGAAGCAATAAGGAAGGCCAAGTATTGCTATGAGAAAAGAAAAGGTAAACCTGATTATCATAAGACATAGAAAGACAAGAAGAATGAGAAGTCTGACCAAAGGAAGAAAGGTTTCAAACCTTCTAACTTCAGGAATCAACAAAATCAACCGTCACAAGCTGAGAAGCAGCCAACCAAAGTGATGGGAGAAAGGCCTAAAGAACCACAACAGAACATGGAACCTCTCCAATGTTGGAAATGTGGAGGACCCCACATGCAGAGGAATTGCCCACTCGAGAATGGGAGTGCAAGGCCATCTTATAACATTCAAGAAGCAGAAACAGTGGGTTAAGTAGCAAGGGCCATCCCTAGGATTTATGCAGCACTGGAGGACCGCTAGGAAGATCACCAATCAACTATGGTTGAAGTTGCAGGTAAGATTGTTGAGCAATCTGTTTCTATTTTGATTGACCCTGGTTCTACTCACAGTTACATTACTCTTAGAATAGTGGAGATTTGTGCTTTTAAGAAAGTAAAGCATAGAAAATCTTGGTTAGTTCAGTTAGCTACTGGAACTAAGAGAAAGGTTAGTGAAGTGGTAGAGAAATTTCCATTGGTTATGAATGGGTTGGTCACTTGTGTAGATTTGAATGTTCTACCACTTGGTTCCTATGATGTTCTCATTGGAATGGATTGGTTAGAAACTCACCGAGTGAAGCTTGACTGTTATAATAAGGCGGTTGAGGGCTTCCTCCAAAGAGGGACATTGATTTCACAATTGAACTTGTGCCAGGAGAAACACTAGTGTCCAAGACACCCTACAGAATGAATACACCTAAGATGCTAGAACTGAAAATGCAACTACATGAGTTGTTGGAGAAGAAGTATATCAGGCCGAGTGTGTCTCCTTGGGGAGCACCAGTTCTGTTTGCAAAGTAGAAAGAAGGTACACTTAGGTTGTGTATTGATTACAGACAACTGAACAAGGTCACTGTGAAGAATAAATACCCGTTGCCTAGGATTGATGACCTCTTTGATCAAATGAGAGGAGCAAAGGTATTTTCCAAGATTGACTTGAGGTCTGGTTACCATCAGGTGAGAATCAAGGATGAAGACATTCATAAGACATCCTTCAGAACAAGGTATGGACATTATGAGTTTGTAGTGGTACCATTTGGTCTCACAAATGCACCAGCTACATTTATGTGTCTTATGAATAGTGTCTTCAGCAGGTATTTGGACAAGTTTGTTCTTGTTTTCCTTGATGACATTCTTATTTATTCTAAGAATGAGGAAGAGCATGAAGAGCATTTGAGATTGACATTGCAATTGCCCAGGGAGCATCAACTGTATGCAAAGCTGAGCAAGTGTGAATTCTATAGAGATAGAATTCAGTATTTGGGTCACATGATCTCAGAAGAGGGTATATTTGTGGACCCTGAAAAGATTGAAGCCATTATGAATTGGCCTACTCCAAGAAATGTGACAGATGTAAAATATTTTACGGGAATTGCGGGATACTACAATAGATTCATTGAAGGATTCTCCAAAGTTGCACATGCCATCACTTCTTTCCAAAAGAATGGGATAAAGTTTGAATGGGCATCGAGGTGTGAAGAAAGCTTCCAGTAGCTGAAGAATATTCTCATCAGTGCACCAGTATTGAAAGTTGCAGACCCAGAGAAAGATTTTGTGGTGTGTATTGATGCATGCGGACAAGGGCTTGGAGGAGTCCTTATGCAAGGCAACCACATGATATGTTACGAGTCAAGAAAGCTGAAGGAGCATGAGAAGAACTATGCCACTCATGACCTAGAACTTGCAACCATAGTACACGCTCTGAATATGTGGAGGTATTACTTGATGGGAAGAAGATTTGAGCTAAGGACAGACCATTGTGGTCTGAAGTATTTATTTAATCAGCCTACCTTGAATGCTAAGCGAGCGAGATGGATGGAGTTTTTATGTGAGTTTGATTTTGAAATCAAGCACATAAAAGGAAAAGAGAACAAGGTAGCTGATGCACTCAGCAGGAAGGTGCAGGAAATGCATGTGGAATCTCTTAGTATCTGCCAATCAAATTTGAGAGAGCAGATTGTTAATCATACTGCTGAAGATGAAATGTATGTGCAGGTAAAAGACAAATTGCAGTAGTAAAGTCTTGAGAAGATGCAGCAGTAAAGTTTTGAGAAGAGGTATGAGGGATATCAATTAGAAGAAGATGGACTTCTTACTTATAAAGGAAGAATTTATATTCCAAATGTAGCAGATATAAGGAGATTTGTTATGGATGAAATCCATCAAGCTCCATATTCTAGTCATCCAGGATATCAGAAGACAATTGCTACAGCCAGAAAGTAGTGCTTTTGTCCAGGAATGAAAAAGGACATGGCTGAATATATTTCAAGGTGCATGAAATGTCAACAGGTAAAGGTTGAGTATCAACACCCCGCAGGTTTGTTGCAGCCTTCGCCAGTGCCAAAATGGAAATGGGAAGTTATTTCCATGGATTTTATTACGAGATTGTCGATGACTTGGAGATAGCATGATTCCATCATGGTTGTGGTGGACAAGTTGACAAAAGCAGCACATTTTATACCAATTAAGTCTAAGCATAAGAATGATGACATTGCAAAGATCTTCATGAAGGAGATTTTCAAATTGCATGGTTTCCTAAGGCAATAGTCTCTGACAAAGATGTCAAGTTCACTTCCAATTTTTGGAAGGGGTTGTTTGCAGATTTGGGTACAAAGTTGAACTTCATCACTACCTACCATCCTCATACTGATGATCAGACAGAGAGAGTCAATTAGGTGCTTGAAGACATGCTTCGTATGTATGTGATGGACAAACCAAACAAGTGGGAAGATTACTTACACTTGGTAGAGTTTGCTTATAACAATGGACAACAAGCATCCTTGGGGATGAGTCCATATGAAGCTTTGTATGGAAGAATATGTAGAACACCAGTGACTTGGGATAATCCAGTGAGCAGGGTTGTGCTTGGTCCAGAATTGCTCAAGGAAATGGAGCAGGAGGTTGTAAAGATTAGGCAGAATTTGAAAGTAGCCCAGGACAGACATAAAATCATGATGTAGATAAGCATATGGTGAACAGAGAGTTCAGTGTAGGGGATCATGTTTACCTCAGAGTGAGGGTAAAGAAGAGTTCCTTGAAGCTTGGAAGTTGTGCCAAGCTGTCACCAGATATTGTGGGCCGTTTGAAGTGCTTGAAAGAATAGGGCTAGTTGCATATAGACTTGCATTGCCTGCTAGCACTAGAGCTCATAATTTTTTTCATGTCTCTTTGCTTAAGAAATATGTACATGATCCTAACCATGTGGTAAATTGGGATGTGATTCAGGTGGAACCCGAGGGAGAGTTCCAAATCGAACCAATGCGCATCCTCAACAGGAAGGTCACAATGCTCCGGAACCGAGCCATAGGGAAGGTAAAGGTGCAATGGGAGCACTACAGTCCTGAAGAGACTACATGGGAGCTAGAGGATGCCATGCGATTGGCACATCCATTTTTGTTCAATTCTGTAGAACACTGAGGCGGTACCAGTGTAGCATTTTGTTCAATTTTGTAAAGCACTGAGGACAGTGCTATTGAAGGGGGAGGGGAATGTAACACCCCAGTTTTGACCTCGTTTGCATTAAATGTATAGGATGTATATATTGTAATTAATCGTGGTGTGGAGCTAAAGGAAAAATCCCCACCATCGATTTAACGTTTTATGTTTCGACGATTAAAATTGTTGTCGAGGGAATATTCGTGCTAGCCGGCACATTATAATTTTCACATCATGTAAATATGCATTTTAATTAAAATAAACCCCAACCATCTATGTCAATGCAACCATAATGAAAAGGGCATGATTTTCCTAAGGATGATGAGGGGGAATTATTTAACCTTTGGGGCCAATAGGGAAAAGCCATATGTCAATAGGAGAACCCATCAATCAATCAACTACCAAATTAAATTCTCCAGAGTTAGTTAGGGGCAGTTATGGCCTGGGAAAATGTTTTGTATGGGTAGTGGTGTGTGGCAGGACTGTCAGTCCTTTCCCACATGCACACTCCACCAGGGATCCGTTCCTCTTCACATGGGTAGGAGAAGAAGAGACCCCATTCTTCCATTTTTGACCATTCTCACGCAGAGGCAGCTATTTTTCTCTCCTCATGCATAGGTTTTGGAATGGTTCCTCACGCAGAGAACTGAGAGAGCTACCTTAAGTTCACGATTTGGCTGTGGGTAAATTTTGTTTTGGGGATTTTGTTGTATGTGTGTTTTTACCTCACGTGGATAGTCATTCCTCACTCTCCTAATACTTAGAATTTCATTTTGGGTGAGGATCTGTGATTGGGTTTCTTCCCCAATGTTTTGTGACATTTCTCCACCGTTTGCCAAGCTGAGAAATTGCTGCTGGTTTCCCGATGATTTTGGGTTGCTGTGAGTTTGTGGTTGAGTCGTTTTGGCCATGATAGGGCCAAGAATGACTCAGGAATCGAATTGCTCAGTCTGAACTATGTATTACCCAATTTTCCATTTTGGTTTTGTTCTGTGGTGTCTTCCTTTAAACACCGGAGCTATGAATTGTTGTGTGGGTTGTTTTGATGTGTGTGTGCACAGTGGATTGGTATTTGGATTGTGTAGGAGTGGAAGGGAGTTTGGTTGACAAACCTAGTGTTTACAGAAGCCTCATAGACAGAGCTAGAGGGTTGAATCTGTTCTCTACACCCCCTGAATAGCACTGGAAGGGAAGTCATGTCCTGAGAGACTGTGCAATAGTGAAGGGAATGATTCCTTGCGTTGGGTGTGTGTGGATGTCCTAGGAGTCAAGCTAGTTATGGTGTAGGAGTCCTTAGCTCTTCAGTTATCCTAGTAGCTTAGCAGACAGTGCTTCCATCTCCTGATAACCTGATAAACCCAACTTGTTGGCTTGGTTATGTGTGGTGGTATACTCTTGCTCTCATAAATGCAACTGTGTTGACTTGACTGAGTCTCTACATATCTTTAGCTATGTGTGAGCCTGCTTAGTTCCTTATTCCTTAGGGAATCATGCCTAGCTCGGGGGTGGCAGTGTTGCTGAGATATTAAGGAGCACACTGGCCTATGGTTGGGTGGAACGTTGCAGCGACATAGCTGGTTGCGGGATGAACCTCCTCATAAGATAAGTATTCTTGTCTATTTCATATCTGCAATTGTATTTGTTGTTTAATGAAAATGATGAACATGCTAAATGCTTGAATGTATGATTTTTGCTTCTGCTGTATGGTAATAATGTATGCATGTTGTGGTTCAAAGCATTTCAATTTTTATGTGTATGTTCATGGGGACAGTTGCTTGGATTGATAGCAGCATCGGTAGCGTCCTCTTCGCCGGTCGGAGGGTCGGGGACGTTACAGGGTCTATGTCTTAAAAAAAAAGTGATGTGTTTAACATGTTTAAACAATTTAGAGTTATGGTTGAAAAAATAACTGGTAGGACAATCAAGTGTTTAAGGATGGATAATGGAGGTGAGTTTACTTCTTTAGAGTTTGAAAAGTATTGCAAATAATAAGGGACCGTAAGACATAAAACAAACGTATACATTCCTCAGTAAAATGGCGTTGTAGATTGCATGAATAGGACTCTTCTAGAGAGAGAAAGGAGCATGCTCAGTAATGCTAATTTGGGGCAAGAGTTATGGGAAGAAGCAGTTTCCACTGTTGGTTATCTAATAAATTGATCACGATCAATATCAATAGATTACAAAATTCCAAAAGAGGTATGGACTGGTCATCCTTGTGATTATTCGAATTTGAAAATCTTTGGTTGTGAATCTTATGCACTTACTCCTAAAAATCAGTGTTCTAATTTAGACCCTGGATCAAAGAAGTGCATTTTTGTTGGATATGATGATGAAAAAAAGGATATACATTTTGGGATCCTACTGCCCACAAGATCGTCATTAGAAGAGATGTAATTTTTTATAAATTTCTTTGATTAAATTAGAAAATGTAAGAGTTGATGTGGAACAAGAACATGTACTGCCAAAACAACTAGTTCAGTTGGAGAACTAATCTTCTCATGACTCAAAGAAATAAGAAGAAGTTTCTGGTGAGAGAGAAGTAATAGAAGATGAAGAAATTCAAGAAAATGTGGAAACCCCATAGCCTACACCAAGAAGATCAACAAGGGAGAAAATGTTTCGTCTGTTTTATTTATTGATGATGGAGAACCTTCTTGTTTACAAGATGCCATTGATTGTGTTGACAGTGCTAAGTAGAAGATGGCAATGAAAGAAGAAATGGATTCTCTGGATAAAAACAAGACATGAGAATTGGTTAACCTCCCCAAAGATAGAAAAACTGTTGGGTGTAAGTGGGTCTTCAAATTGAAGAAAGGAGTTGATGGTAAGGTTGAGAGATACAAAGCCAGATTGGTCGCAAAAGGATACTCTCAGATGGAAGGTATTGACTATCATGATATTTTATCACCAGTTGTTAATCTTATAAATATTCGTATTTTGTTAGCACTAATTGTATTGCTTGATTTGGAGTTAGAGCAACTAGATGTTAAAGCAAATTTCTTACATGGAGATTTAGATGAAGAGATTTATATGAAACAACAAGAAGGTTTTGTGCAGCATCATAAAGGAAGATTAGTTTGCAAGCTCAAGAAATCATTGTATGGCCTAAAATGGTCGCCTAGGAAATGGTACAAGAAGTTTGATTCTTTCATGGTGAGCCAAGGTTACAATAGAAGTGAATATGATCATTGTTTATACTTCAAAATGTTAAATGACATATTCATTATCTTAGTATTATATGTTGATGATATGCTTATTGTGAGTAAAATCATTGTCGATATTAACATGTTAAAGGCTCATATGGCTAGGACTTTTGATATGAAGGATCTTGGAGCTCCAAAACAAATCTTGGGTATTGAAATACACAGAGACAGAAAAAATGGTAAGCTTAGTTTTTAACAAGAGAAGTATGTTGAGAAAATACTTGAAAGCCTTCGAAATGAACAAAGCAAAACCTGTAAATGTTCCTTTGGCTTCCCATTTTAAGCTCTCTTCAGGTATATGTCCTAGTAGTGTTGAAGAAAAGGATTATATGTCTCATGTACCATATTCCAATGCAGTAGGGTGTTTAATGTATGCAATGGTGTGTACTAGAACTGATATTTCACATGCAATAGGTGTTTTTAGTAAATACATGGCAAATACAGGAAAAGAACACTAGAATGCAGTGAAATGGGTGATTCGACATCTAAGAGGCACACGTGACTATTGTATCACCTTTAATAATAACATTGATTCTGTATGTGGTTTTGTTGATTCATATTTTGCAAGTGATTTGGGAAAGAGAAGGCCTACTTCATGTTATGTCTTTATTGTTGTAGTTGGAGCTATAAGTTGGATGTCAAAGGTTCAGGAAACAATTGCTTTATCCAATGCAGAGGTTGAATACATTGATGCCTCACATGATTGCAAAGAGGCGATTTGGATGAAAGGTCTACTTGTTGAAATTGGAAGGTTGCAGAACAGTGTGCCTATTTTCTATGACAGCCAAAGTGCTATAGATTTGCCTACAAATCATTTTTATCATAGTAAGACTAAACATATTGATGTAAAGTATCATTTTGTAAGACAAGCCATTAATGAAGGTGGAGTAGATCTGAAAATGGTTCATACTCAAATAAATTGTGCAGATATGTTTACAAAATCAGTATTATTAGAGAGTCTACGATGGTGTGTAGCTTCTCTTTGTTTGAAAAAAAGGTGATAAATAGTCTTGAGCAAAGTAATAGAAAAATTTGTTATCAAGTTGGATATTTTTAATAATCATACAACTAAACTAATGTGTTTACGTTAAGTTTTTCTTAACGGGCATAACCGACAACAGTTCTAGTCATGCAACTTATTTCATGAAGTATATAGTGCATGGTTGGGATACGTAATGTAGCAAGTAGTCTGAGAGGTTGAGGCTCGTCATGTAATCTCCTAGTTCTTGATTAATGAGCTTCAATACTTTGCTTGCGTGGATGATTCCCCTTATTGGGTTTTACCACATTAAATTTCTTTCTGTGATGGTGTTTTTCATTGTTTCTTATCTCTTATCTCCAACGAGGTCCTCTCTAGAGGCCACTCCTCCTAATCTCTACAATTGTAGATACAGAGATAAGTCATAAGGAAGGGAGTCGGCTTAGAGGTATTCCCTCTTCTCATAAATACAATCAACATTTAATCGAAGGAGATTAATATCCATCAAATTGTAGCTAAGAATTTGGTTTAACCTTAAACAACTATAAAGGTGTGGCTATGCTCTGCCCAGAGGGAGAGAGGTTGTTTCTTCAATAAAAGAATCACATAAAAACATTGTTTGAGGAAAGAAGTTGGTTCTCTATGAAATCGCTCCTCCTCATTAACACAAAAGTAATATATATATGCAAACACAACACGTGACTCTTTCATCCTTAGCAGAGTAAAATAATGTACAGGAACACAAACAAAAACACACTCTCCATATCAACAAATCAACATGGTAAAAGAATACATTCGACAGTACATTTTCAACGTTGGGTGTAAGAGTGAGTCAGGTATTTTTCAACACAACCTTCCCACAAACGTCTTCTCTTCCCTCAAGCCTCCTTAGGCAGGAGAAGGTGTCGTTCAGTGATCAAAATTGAAGGGTTGGTCTTAATTTGAATTGGAAAGGCGTTTATTCTTGGATTTGGAGTCTTTGAAGGGAAATATAAATAATTGTAGTTTAATTGACAACTATAAATTAATTAAACTTTTTTCTTCAAACAAATGCAAAAAACAAATATTCTCCTTTCAAAATTTAACAAGGGTTCCAAGCAGCAAAGTTCCTGCTTTAGAAAAAAAAAATATATAAAAAATACTAGCATAGAACGAAATCTTTTGTAGACAAACATAATAAATGCATAGTTGAAAACATAAAACTTTACTAAATAGTTATATAATCACCCACAACTAGATCAGAAGCTAGACTTGAACCTCATGTCCTACCAATATTTTATTAAAAAACAAATTTAACTATATGTAAATTAAGAATCCATGCAGAATAGATTGCCACAAAGAATGTTGCAATGAACCACTGGAAAATATTATCCTGGGAACAAAGTGTATCCTTCATGGCATGTATTTAAATTAAATAAAAGCAGATGGGTGACAAACATTAACTCATTCACCTAGCGGTTCATTGTCTACCATAAAGCTCGTAAACTACTAGAATGCTTAGTAAGTCTATACCAATTAACTAAAAATGATAGTAAGCTAGTATACATTAACTAAATATGAATCGAAACCTTGGAAATATGAAAATGTACAATTAACATATCATTTGACCAAAAACATTAGTTGCTATGGTATTGACTGGAAAAATAAAAAACACTTTGGCCAATATGTTGAACCTATTTATATATTGCAAACATGTAAAGAAGTTGTACTTACAATTTACAAAGCATTACTTCTTGTTAGCTTTAATCAATGTAGGATGGAACAATGAAGCACACTAGAAAGGAAATTGAAAAGAATGCAACATCCCTATAAGATTCACTAAGATAATTTTATTAATGTCCAATGAATGACCACAAAAGTAGGGTCAATGGGACTAAAAAGAATACACCCAATTTATTAGGAAGTGGGAGTGTGATGGCAACTCCTATATGTAAGCTACCTACATTAAGTAAATACAAAAGGATATAAGATGAAAGGAAACAAGTACAAAAGCGATAACATCATTCAATAGAGAGTGTCAAGAAGTATTGGAGTTAGGGACTAAGAAGGCCTAAATAGAAGGGAGGGAATCCTCTAAGTCATCAATTACTGTAATGCTGACAATACGCTGTCTGATAAGGTCCTCCAAAGAATGAAAACATAGAGGTGCCCCTGCTTCATAATCCTGGGTAAGATCTTGGGGTGCATTTCCACACAAAGATCCCCACCGCTCTTACCACTCAAGGCTAAAGTGGGGGAAGAAACTTTGAATCAATGATTTTCTACTTGACAAAGCATATGGGACAAGTGCTCTCAATAGATAGAATTTGTCTCTGATTTTGGGATCTCATAGAGCTACATTGTTAATCACTCATGTAACATCCAATATAGGGTCTTGGATGAGAGCTCCTTGGAGTCTCTTAGAAGAACGACATCTCCTCAGGTGCTCAAGAAAAGGTTTGAGCCCTCACTGATTTGATTATTGAAGAAGTATGAATCTCTAGTTATCTAGTATTGAAGAAGTATGAATCTCTAGTTATTGAAGAAGTATGCTAACTCCCACGCTTGTATGATCAAGTTTGTCAGAGGTTAATGGTTTAAGGCGTTCCTAATCTTGATATACTCTCTTATGGTTCATTGTTATGGTGCATGTTTCCTTAAAGCAATTTTGTTTTATTTGGGGCTAGAAGCTTTCTCTTGCACTTGCCATCACTTGTAACCTGTAGCTTCGAAAATCAAAATTGCTTTAAAGGACAGAGATGTCTATTTCCTAAAATTAATGAATTAATCAGAGCTACAAAATCAAGTTATGGTTAAACTAAATTTCTCCCAAGGGCTTCTAGGTGTGGAATAGAGCATTGTTTTAGGTTTCAGGAAAACCTGATGATGCACATTTCCAGCATACTCCATGCATCTGAATCTCTAAGGGATGTGTGCTACAGTTAACATTACCATGGACCAACAATTGAGATAGGCATTTAAAGGGATTGTGGTGGGTGCAGGTATCATTACAAGCATTGTCGTTAATTCAGGATTTAACTACGTGTGAATACATGACAGGGTTTCTTGAGAATGCTCCTCCATACTCCACAATACTCAAAGAGGTCAATCAATACACTAATGAAGATACAGAAGAGGATACAACAATGGATATCGCTGTTGTAAACTCTGTTTGAAAACAATGCATTCTTACATCATCTGAACTAAATATGTCAGACTGGGATGGAAAATCTCCAACTGAGTGCTATCTCAAGCCTCAGGTAGTGAATTGGTGGAATCATTACAACCTTCATGGTATTGTCAGTTGAGAAGCAAGTAGCCATGGCCATCTTACGCCTATCAAGTGACATGACAATGTTAACTGTCAGTGAGCTGTTTGATTATGGGAAGTCTATAGTGGCCAACAGATGCAGCTTCACTTGAGCATATTAAGGAGGGATTCAGCCTTAAACAGGGCTTCCCAAATTGTTGTGGGGCAATAGATGCAACCCATGTTAAACTTGAGCATTCATACAAGGAGTCATCCATTGATTGGTATAACCGTGAACATAATTACAATATACTTGTTCAACCCATTGTAGATAGTAATTTGCATTTCCTTGACATTTTCACGGGTTGGCCCAGGTCTCTTAAAGATGCTGGTCTATTAAGGAATTCTTCCTTTTATAGACTGTGTGAGGAAGGTGCAAGACTTAATGGTCCTGTGGTACCCTTTGGGGGTTATGAGACGAGAGAGTACATCAATGGGGATAATTCCTATCCAATCCTACCCTGGTTGATTGTGCCTTTCTTGAGGGAACTAACTGGTGAACAAAGACTCTTCAACTTCAAGCTATCCTACACACAGAATGTTGTGGGGTGTGCTCTTGAAAAATTGAGGAACACATGGAAAATTCTACAAAAAAAGATCAAGAAACACAATATGGAGATGGTACCCCAGACAATCCTTGCCTGTTGCATATTATATAATATGCTTCTTTCAACCAAAGCATATGAGAATTAGAAAATTGATGAGTCAAGGAATGGGCATAGTAGAGGTAAATCCATATGCAATCTCAAGCATATTGGATCTCGCGGAGCTATCTTTGGCATGGATCTTTTGCTTACAATCTGGGATATGAAAAACACTTAACTCAATGTCATTTTGAGTCAACTTTACCAAATGAAAACCATTTTTCTTTCTGATTGTGACCCCAAACTTTACTTCATTCCCAGATCTAAAGATGCAAGGGGACTTTGTATACTAGTCAAACCACCATTTTTGGCATATAATTGAGCATGAACAGGACATAGTGGCACACCTTACAGGTCTAATATGAAGAGACAGAACCCTAGCATTTAGTGTTTTTTGTAGTAGCAACATCATTTCTCACAGCTAATTTTGTAACCTTGATATATTTTCACCTTAACATGATTTCTGGAAAAGGCATACATTGGAGGTTTGATTCTGGAAAGCAGAGGCAGAGGTAGATATCTAATATTGAATGAGAATGACCATCTTGTAGACATGAATGCCATGCTAAATAGATTGAACAACAACACTGCTAGAACAATGAAGGGGGAAGAGTAATAAATCTTTCTTAAACTGAAACCCTAGCAACGAATAATCTTCCTTAAACTGAGATGACTGAGTTTTATACGAACAAATTTAAGAGTAGAGTTTACAAAGATGCCCTTAGGGATTATTACATACCAAGAGAAACATAGTTGAAACCTTTGGAGTCTGAATGCAGCCCACTAATGACGATATTAGTCCTACTCCCTAAATTGATGATGTTATCCATTTAGCAAGCAATGACAGTGTTTTTCCTGTTCAAAACTGATGACAACACTTCTTCTAGGGCTCAATCTGAGATAGGGCATCTCTTTAGAGATTGATTAGTCTCACGGTAGCCCTGTTAGGGATTCAACAGGTCCTTGGTAGCCCTACTAGGGCTTAGAAAAATTCTTGGCAACCCTTCTAATACTGATACGGACCCTCGGTGGCCTTGTTAGCTTTGATACAAACCATGGTGCCTGAGCCGTGACCTCAATGAGGTCTGTCCACTTGGTTGCAGCCCTATTAACTCTCAAACACACCGTCGCCAGCCCTATTTAGGAAGACGGAAGCCCTGTTGGGCTTGAGCAGACTTGATGGCAGCCCTAATTGGGGCTTAAGCAAACCAATGACAGCCGTGTTGAGGGTTAAGCAGACCCACGATGACCTTGCTGAGGCTGACAGCAGCTCTTGCTGATCCGAATTCCTCAGTAGCAGGTGAATACAGAGAACCGAATTCTTCTTGAACCCAAAATAAAATTTCCCAATGTTACAGAGATTTGGGGCTAGATTCTAAAAACCAGGCTTTCAAAGTAGAGCCAGAGGGAATTTCCCAATTCTATAGAGATTTTGGACTGGGTTACTAAACCTTGGCTATCAAAGTACCGAGAATTGAGAATCATGAATTGGCACCATTTTGAAAAAACCCAAAATTAATGTACCACTAGTGTTCACGTGATTAAGGAGTGTGATCATTCGCCATGTGGAAGGATCGACATCGTTGGACCTCAACTACTATTGTAAAGTGCATACGAGAAGCATTTATAATTGTTTGACCCTCCCCTAAAATCAATGGTCCTTGTGAGAGTCAATAGATATCGAAGGAAAAAGATTGATCAATACACGAGGCTTAACTTATGTAGACAATTCATGTGAAATCATGTGGATTTAACATAAAGTACATGATAATAAAATTTTACTATGTGAACCATAACAATTTAGTATGAATCCTAGCATATAGTTTATGGGTTGAACCCTTACGGAGTAATGACAAGAAACCATACACAGAACTTTTAGGGGTGTTTGTTACCAAAGAACATAAACCTTTTTTTAACTATTTAAAAAAAATAATAAGGTGGGAACACAATTAGGGACATCGAGATGGTACTATCATATAAATAGCCACATAAAGGGTTTAAAAGACAAAGAGGTTTCTTAATTAAGTTGAGAGCAATAGTGAACATACTTAAGAGATCATAAGATAGACTTATGGTGACAATAGTGTAAAGAGAAAAAAAG
>LPNX010385801.1:3628-28383 GCA_001517045.1 Pseudotsuga menziesii | reverse complement strand
TTTATAGTGGAATAGGTGCACTTATTATTTTGGCCTCCCTCACATTTCATATAAATAAATGGAGGGTATATTCCTTTGTATCATTCATTCTTTTTCACTCGTGTATTCACATACTCAAGTGTTAAATATATGATAGCCACCATGAACTAGACTCTTTGTACTTCTTCTTCAATTTGTTTTATCTCGATCTTAATCACCATTGTCCTATTGTACAAAAAAATTCTTATGAAACAATTAGCAAGCTATGCCAAAATACATTTGTTGGAAAGTGACTGTGCACATAACCCCAACACACACACATGTAACAATGCAATTGACCCCATGCAGTTAACCTATGCACCTAAACCATGCACATAACACATGTCGTTGTCCTATGAACTTAATCCATATGCATAATTGACACAAAAGCCTTTCCATGTGTCCCTTCAACACTACAAGAATATGATAATGAGTAAGTCCTTTGTTTATGGCCTCAAACAATTTATTAACAGGAAACACATTATGGTGCAAATCTCCATCATAACAATCAACTTGGATACAAAATGCGGTTTTCATGAATGAAGAATTGGAATCCACCCTCTTTATCACTAAAAATGAATCAATGCTTCTCTAACAAGCACGAGGTTATCGCTTGATTGGAGAGAAGGGAAGAGTAATTGTAAATAGATTGGATATGAAGTATCAGATTGATGAACGAATTTCCTCCAAAGAAGAGCTTTCTTTGCAATGGCATCAAGAATGGTGTTGATTCGATGGAAAAATGTTTGGATATTGCTTCTTCTAATATATTTCTTTTCATTGAAACCATTCAAATAAGATTCTTATTAGTTGTATGTGTAATAGATTAAGATGTTTAAGCGAACATACTCATCACTATTTAATATTGAATTCCCCAAAATTGTATTGTAATCCTTTAACATTGTATATTTATTGTAATATTTTGTATTTAATATGCTATGTATGACATTTTAGAGTATGAAATGAATATTATATGTGGCTTAGGCTATATATATAATATATGAGTCTTAGAAGTAATTGTTAGCATATGATTCATTTGTTTCTAACAATAAATTATGGTGCAGAATAAGATGTACTTATCTATAATGTGTGTAAAGATTCAAATCGGTCATACATGTCTTATTGACTAAGGAATCCTTCATAACAATGATTAACTATTTTGTCCCTCACAATTCCTTCTATAGAAATGAGTCATATTTTTGGCTCCATGCATAGCTCATGAGTCATGATCCCTAAAAGAAATGGATACCACACAATTTCATAGTTTCTACCCAAACCATGCTTTGAGCTAGTACTTTTAATTATAGGACATATGAGGTAATATAGGGCCTTATACATGGCCCATTAGCCATGGAAATGCATATTTTAGGTCCTACAACCTTAGTTTATTTTCTAAGAGAAATAACTTGAGAACAATAGGCATAAGAAAAATCATATTAGTAATCCCCCCTATATGAAACGTGTAGGCCAAAGGATCAATTTTCAATGAATCATTATGTGGTAGTATTGGACCTTATGCATGCTCTTAACAATGCCCATACTCCGATTATAAGGACAAATATCCCATCAAGAGGTCACCTTTGGTTGTTGGAGACATCATTGTTAGACTTTTAGGCCTAAAAGTTTCCTATATATCCCAATGCATGAGATTCCTACACCAACCATGGTTAATACCTCAACACCTAAACCTATTGCTCAAAAACTTCTAATGGTGCCTATATCTCCACTTGGTGTCTAGGAATACACTCAAGATATCATGTTTGATGTTTCAACATGATGTTGTTGGCCCTACCTACCCATATCCCAACTTTGAGGAAAACGACACTCTTAGGAGATTGAGTGTTATGGTTCAAGGTCTTGTTATTGATGTAGGCTACTTGAAATATTGTTTTAGATACTAATAAATAGTTTCCTCTCTTATCCATGTCTATGGTCCCATGGCCCATCCTTGGTGCTAAAAATATTCTAATGGTGTCATTTTACAACTTAGAGGCCAAATATCCTGCATAGAGGCCATGTGTGGTACGTTAAGGGTTTATTCGTGGCCCTTGAGTTTCAAAGGCTAAATTTTAGGATTAGATTCAACAAGGATTGGATATTTGGCATATCCTCTTATAGTGGAACCTACAAGGTGGGCCAAAAAATACACTTTTGTTTTGAAAAAAATGTGGTTTGGTCAATGAGGGATTAAAGGTAATTCAAGTGAGTGATGAGAGGATGTTGATATCCACATAAGCTCAAAAATGTTATGTTACAACAAAAACTTAATCCTTGAAAGCTATGATAAATTACTTGAAATTCTTTCAATCCTTGAAAGCATTTACACCTAAAAAATGAGAAACATAACACTGATCCTTGAGTGGAACTTCAAGGATCAATGGACCTTCTTGGGAACTGATATATTTTGATACAATGGCTATATTTTTTGTAAAACCAACACTACTTGATGCAACATGACCATGGAATTTCATAATTGTTGTCATAATATAGATTTTGTCATAATTGTTGGATTGCCCCCAAAATTCCAAGTTCTCATGACTTTTAAGGGCACCTTTAAAACAGCTGCCCTCAAAAGTCCAATTCCCATGACTTTTGGGGGCGGCTTTAAAACAACTGCCCCCAAATTTCCAATTATCATGACTTTTTTTTTTTTTTTTGGGGGGGGGGGGGGGGGGGGGGGGGGGGTTAAAATCTGCCTCCGCCTTGAAAATGACCTTTAGGAAGGGTGTTTCCACCCCCCCCCAAAAAAAGTCCTAAGAGCCGAACGTTTGGGGGGGGTTTAAAAACTGCCCCCAAAATTCCAATTCTCAATACTTTTGACTGGGGTTTTTAAGAATCACCCCCAAAGACCTAAATAACCTTTTGGGGGGGAGTTTAGCAAAACCGCCTCAAGTCAAAACTGCCCCCAAAAGGGTATTTTGTTGTAGTGATCCACTTATTCAAAGTAACACTATGAGAATTATTGAAATGCTTGCTTCATTCCATTTTAAACCAAAACCAAAATTTCCTTAAGAGTACAAAGAAATTTAGCTTTTGTGTTAAGATTGATATCCACTTCTTGTGCCTTGGATTTTCTTGGTAAAAATGAGGGTGTGGATGTGGGGGCCATCCAAAACAACATTCTAGGGTGACATTTTGGTAGCACCATGATAGGTGGTATTGTACTACCTTTCTGTAAGGGGGGTGTAGCGGGGGGTGGGAGTGGGGGAACTACAGAGCAAGGTTATGATAGATGTCATTCTGACCGCTGTGTTTATTTCAAGAGGCTAAATCGTGAAAGATATATTATATTGTTATTGTATGTGGATGACATGCTTGTGTTAGGGTCTAACATGCATGATATAAATATGTTCAAAAGAAAACTAGCTAAATCATTTGCGATGAAGGATTTGGGTGCTGCAAAGAAAATCTTTGGTATGAGAATAAAAAGAGACAGGAAAAATCGCAAATTGAAGTTGTCTTAGGGTGAGTACATAGAAAAGGTGTTGCATAGGTTTAGAATGCAGAATGAAAAACTAGTTAGTACGCCTTTAGACAACCATTTCAAACTAAGGAAGGAGACGTGTCCAGACACATAGGAAGAGATAGATTACATGTCCAGGATTCCCTATTCATTAGTAGTTGGAAGATTGATGTATGACATGGTGTGCACAATACCAGATATTGCACATGGAGTGGGAGTTGTGAGCAGGTATATGAATAATCTAGGTAAATATCATTGGAAAGAAGTACAGTGGATTCTCAGGTATTTGAGAGGTACCACTTCTCATGCATTATGTTTTGGAGGTTCAGACACTGTTCTACAGAAATATGTTGATGCAGATATGGATGGTTATAAAGATAGAAGGAGGAGCACCATAGGGTATGTGTTTACTATGGGTGGAACATGAGTAAGTTGGATTTCAAAGCTGCAATAGGTTGTTTCACTTTCAACAACGAAAGTAGTGTATGTTGTTGCTATAGAGGCTAGTAAGGAGATGATTTGGTTACAGAGGTTTATGGAGGAATTGGGTAAGAAGTAGGAGAATAGTAGGCTATACAGTGACAGTCAAAGTTCCATTCATATTGCAAATAACTCAACCTTTCATTCAAATACTAAACATATACATCTCAAGTACCACTGCATAATATATGTTCTAGATGAAGAACTGTTAAAACTGGAAAAGATGCATACTAGCAAGAATCCTGCAGACATGTTAACAAAGGGAGTAACTAGAGAGAGATTGAGTTCCTGCTCGATTTCCATTGGCCTTCAAGTATGAAGGTGAAAATAAGAAATCAGCCAAGTCCAAGTTCCATAGTATAGTCAAGAAAGTGGAGAAGCGGTAGAGTTGTTGTGATCAGTCTCCAAGTGGGATATTGTTGGTTGTAGAGACTGATATTCCAGATCCAGAGATACTATTCAGTTGTGTTTGTACCCCAAGTTTATTGTACAGTCATTCTCCAAATTTTTGGTATGGGGAAGCGCCCCCAAAAAAGGTGGTTCGAGGGCAAAGCCGTCGAGAAATTTTTTTGGGATGTTTGTTGGAAAACAGTTTTGCAGACCCATGGTATAGGGTTAACCGTAGTATTTTCCCATGGTATTTCCCCTATAAAAGAAAAGCATTGTAATACGGTTGGGTATGGTATGGTATTATATTGTAATGTATTGTAAACAATAGTTGTGATTGTGTGAGAGAGACTAGGAGAGCGTGAAGAGGAAGTGCGACAATATTGATGCAGGTTGTATCCCTTCATCTTTTTGGACAATAATAAAAGAAGTGGAAATTTCTGTGCAGATGTAGCGCATCGTTTGGGTGAACTATATTATATCTATGTCTATCTGTAATGTGTTTAATGTGTTTTGCATATTTTTTAATAATTTAACTGTATAACTGTTATTTCTCTGTGGTCATATTTTCCGTCTAATGGATTGTTGTTGTGGCGACCTGGAGATTCTCTTTGGTAAGTTTTTGAAGCTGCAGGATATGTTGCTTTCTTTTCTTTCCCATTGCCATAGTCCATAGGTCAATGCTGCAATTTTGAGATCAGCCATTGTTGATGATAATATCCCTATTTGGTTGTGAGAGGTCTCAAATAACTTCCACCTTGAGAATGCCAGTAATTTCGATCAATAATTCCCATTTGACTGTTACCACTGCAACCATCATTAACCAATGAATCTCAACTTAATCGATGTCCTTCTACTGTATCACAATGCACAAAATAATGTTTCACGCGATGTTTGATCAAATGTTCGTGTACATTGACTCAACCTTCCTTTTTCCTTTAAAACTAATCATCAATGATGTTGCTGATAAACATGAAAACCATATTGTGAGATCCCTCCACATATCCATCTCGATTTTACTTGATGAGGTCCTACCACATGTTCGCCTCATTTCCATGGGAGACCAGGTTGTCCACAGTGGAGTTATTAATTTGGTTTGTTTTGTCTCTATTCAGGGTATGAGCAGGGGATTCTTGAGAGGGCCCCATACTTTCCCTTCTCAACTAATGTGAGATATGGGAGGTGTCTTGGAGGTCCACCAAGGATAAGAGTTGAAAATATTGCATAAATGGTTCCTCTTCCAATTTGTTCGTTTCTTCATCCAATACTCAATTTACAAGAGAGGCCCTAATCTTGGCTAGTCGATTCACAACCTTGTTGGTTTTTCTTTTGACATGGTGTAGAATAAGGGCTTGTATTTCAGGAATGGTTGTAGATAAGGCTTGGTTGCAGCTAAGGAATGATTGTATTTTGGGAATGGTTGCAGCTAATTTCTATGTGGATGTAGCCCATCATTTGGGTGAACCACATTATATTTGTGTCTCTCTGTAATGTGTTTAATGTGTTTTGCATATTGTTTAATTATTTAACTATATAACTATTATTACTTTGTGGTCTTGTTTTCTAACAATTGGTATAAGAGCCAAAAGGTCTATTTGGTTGGTAAACTCACAGGAAAGAAGGGTTCTTGGTTCGAGTGGGAGCAATGGCAGAAGAGGGAAATTTTAGGGTCGAGAAATCTAACAACCAAAACTATCAACTATGGAAGATGCAAATGGAGGACAATCTGTACCAGAAGGATCTGTACTTGTCATTGGCTGGAAAAGAAGAGAAGTCGGCGACTATGAAGGATGAAGAATGGGATGTTCTTTAAAAAAAGAAACTGGGAAATATACGGTTGTTCCTGGTGTCCACAGTGGCTTTCAATATTTTGAAAGAAAGAAAAAAACAGAGGGTGTGATGAGCGCATTGGAGAAACTCTACGAAAAACCCTCGGCTTCCAACAGGATATTTTTAATGAAGCGTTTATTTAATATGAATATGTTGGAAGGTGGATATGTTGCTGACCATTTAAATGACTTTAATACACTTACGAGTCACTTAAGTTTTGTAAACGTGAACTTTGATGATGAGGTTAGGGCTCTTCTAATCTTTTGCTAATTTCCATAATGCTGGAATAGATTATTCTTGGATGTAAGTAACTCTATCCCTAGTTCAAACACTCTTAAGTTTGATGATGTTGTTGGCATTATTCTTAGTGAGGAAATGCAAAGAAAAAGCATAGGTGAGACATCAGATAATGCGTTGACCATGGAGAGCAGAGGGAGACAAAATGAGAGAGGAAGGAGCCCAGAAAATTGTAGCACGTCTAAAAAGGGAAGATCCAAGTCCATACTTGGAAAAATAGAGTGCTAGAACTGTGGTAAGAAAGTTCAAAGGATGTCTGAAGAAAGACTGTAGAGCACCAAAGAAGAAAGGTGACAGGCACCAAGAGATTACTCAAGAAGCGAATGTAGTAGGTGATGTGTTACAATATGCTTTCATTCTTGCATTAGATAATACTAGCGATTACTGGGTAGTAGACTTAGGGTTTTCATGTCATGCTACACCCCATAGGAATTCTTTCATGATTATGTTCAAGGTGATTTTTGACATGTTTTATTGGGGGATGATGAACCATGTAAAATTGTTCAAAAGGGTAAGGTACAGATTAAGTTAAATAATGGAAGTGAATGGCTCCTAAAAGATGTAAGGAACATTCATTCTATGAAAATAAATCTGATATCAACAGGGCAGTTGGGAGATAGCAGTTGGTTGTCTACATTTGGAAAAATGTGGTGGAAGATCACTAAAGGATCACTGGTAATAGAAAAAGGAGATAGGGTTGGTATGTTATATTTGTGTACTCATAATACTGATTATTCTATCTCTGTAGCTTCCACAAAAACAGGTGCGGTGTTATGGCATTATAGGCTTGGCCACATGAGTGAGAAGGGGATGCAGATTCTCCACTTAAGGAAACTGCTTCCATATCTGAAGTTGGTAAGTTTGGAATTTTGTGAGAACTATGTTTATGGAAAACATAAGAGATTTAGATTTCTCATGGTTGGGAAACAAAAGAAGAGTGAAAAGTTAGAGCTTGTCCATACATATGTATGGGGAGTAGCTCAGGTACAATCTCTTAGTGGCACTTGTTATTATGTTACTTTTATTGATGATGCAACTAGAAAAACTTGGGTTTATTGCATTAGACAGAAATATGATGTGCTCAATACTTTTAAGAAGTGGAAATATTTGGCTGAGAATGAGATGGGAAAAAGGTTGAAATGTCTCAGATCTAATAATGGAGGTGAATACTGCAGCAAGGAGTTTGACAGTTATTGTTCACACAATGGAATTCAGAAAGAGAAGACAGTCCCTGGAACACCACAAGAAAATTGTGTGTCAGAAAAGATGAATAGAATGATCATGGAGCGTGCAAGGTATATGAGATTGCATGCAGGGTTTCCCTTACAGTTTTGGGCTGATGTTGTAAACATTGTTGTTTATTTAATTAACAGAGGGCCTTCAAGCACTTTGTATGGTGGGATTCAAGAGTAGGCATGGAGAGTTAACCAGGTAAAATACTCATTTATGAGAATTTTTGGTAGTGAAGCATTTTTCCATATTGATAAAGATGATAGAACAAAGATTGAATCTAAATCCAATAAATGTACCTTTATTGGATACGAGGTTGATCATTTTGGTTATCGCTTATGGGATTTTGAAAATCGCAAAATCATTAGGAGTAGAAATGTAGTATTCAATGAAAAGGTTATGTAAAAAGATCAGTTAGAGGGAAAGAAACTGGAAAAGGAAAACACAGAGTACACAGTGCTTGATGAAATCAAAGAAAATGAAGTTCCAAAGGCACCAAAAAATCAAGAGTAACAGAAGGTACCTGAAACTCCTACAACTGTAAGAAAGTCTACCAGGTTAAGTAGACCCCCTAAACGGTTCTCTCCTTCACTGTATTATTTATTGATGACTGATTCTGGTGAACTAGAATGTTATGAAAAAGAAATGCAGTAGAAACTAGAAAGAAGTGGGAGCAAGGCATGAATGAGGAGATGGACTCATTTGTAAGAAACCGGACTTGGGATTTGGTTCAGTTTCCTGCAAAAAAAAGGGCATTACAGAATAAATGGGTTTATAGGTTGAAGGAATAAGATGGAGGCAAGAAGTGGTACAAGGATAGCCTTGTTGTAAAGGGTTTTGCACAGAAGAAAGGTATAGACTTCAATGAAATATTTTCTCCTGTTGTTAAAATTAATTCAATTAGAACTATTTGAAGTCTAGTGGCGGTAGAATATTTGCATCTTGAACAATTAGATGTAAAAACAACCTTTCTCCATGGGGATTTGGAGGAATATATTTATATGCATCAACCACAGGCGTATGTGGTCAAAGGGAAGGATAATTTGGTTTACAGGTTGAAGAAGATCTTGTATGGACTAAAGCAAGCTCCAAGGTAGTGGTATTTAAAATTTGATAAGTTTATGACAGAGCAAGGTTATGATAGATGTCATTCTAACCATTGTGTTTATTTCAAGAGGCTAGATAATGGAAGATATATTATCTTGTTATTGTATGTGAATGGCATGCTTGTTGCAGGGTTTAACATGCATGATATAAATGTGCTCGAAAGAAAACTAGCTAAAAAAGGAAAATTGCAAATTGACGTTGTCTCAAGGTGAGTACATAGAAAAGGTTTTGCATAGGTTTAGAATGCACAATGAAAAACTAGTTAGTGCGCCTTTAGCCAACCATTTCAAACTAAGGAAGGAGATGTGTCTAGAGACATGGGAAGAGATAGATTACATGTCCATGATTCCCTATTCATCAGCAGTTGGAAGATTGATGTATGCCATGGTGTGCACAAGACCAAATATTGCACATGCAGTGGGAGTTGTGAGTAGGTATATGAATAATCTAGGTAAAAATCATTGGAAACCAGTACAGTGGATTCTCAGGTATTTGAAAGGTACCACTTCTCATGCATTATGTTTTGGAGGTTTAGACACTGTTCTACAGGAATATGTTGATGCAGATATGGATGGTTATAAAGAAAGCAGGAGGAGAACCACAGGGTATGTGTTTACTATGGGTGGAACACCAGTAAGTTGTATTTCAAAACTGCAATAGGTTGTTGCACTTTCAACAACAGAAGCAGAGTATGTTTATGCTATAGAGGCTAGTAAGGAGATGATTTGGTTGCAAAAGTTCATGGAGGAATTGGGTAAGAAGTAGGAGAATAGCAGGTTGTACAGTGACAGTCAAAGTGCCATTAATATTTCAAATAAATCAACCTTTCATTCAAAGACTAAACATATACATCTCAAGTACCACTTCATAATATTTGTTCTAGATGAAAAACTGTTAAAACTGGAAAAGATGCATACTAGCCAGAATCCTGCAGACATGTTGACAAAGGGAGTAACCAGAGAAAAATTGAGTTCCTGCTCAGTTTCTATTGGCTTTCAATCATGAAGGTTAAAATAAGAAATTAGCCAACTCCAAGGTCCATACCATAGTCCCGCAAGTGCAGCAGCAGTAGAGTTGTTGTGATCAGTCTCCAAGTGGGAGATTGTTGGTTGTGGAGCCTGATCTTCTAGATCCAGAGATATTATTCATTTTTGTTTATACCCCAGCTTTATTGTACACTCATTCCCCAACTTTGTGGTTAGGGGAAACACCCCAAAAAAAGGTGGTTCAAGGGCGAAGCCCCTGATAAAAAAATTTGGGATGTTTGTTGGTCAACAGTTTTGCAGACCCATGGTATTGGGTTAACCGTAGTATTTTCCCATGGTATTTCCCCTATAAAATAAAATAATTGTAATACGGCTGGGTATGGTATGGAATTGTATTGTATTGTATTGTAAACAATCTCGGTGATTGTGTGAGAGAGAGTGTGAGAGCGTGAACAGGAAGTGCAATGGTATTGCTGTAGGTTGTATCCCTTCATCTTTCTGGATAGTAATAAAAGGACTGCAAATTTCTGTGTGGACGTAGCCCATCATTTGGGTGAACCACATTATATCTATGTCTCTATGTAATGTGTTTAATGTGTTTTGAATCTTGTTTAATTATTTAACTGTATAACTATTATTGCTCTGCGGTCATGTTTTCTAACAACATGAGGGATGGTTTCTGTGTAATGGATTGTTGTTGTGGTAGCCTGCAGATTCTCTTTGGTAATTTTTTGAAGCTGCAGGATATGTTTATTTATTTTCTTACCCGTCGCCATAGTCCATAGATCGATGCTGCAATTTTGATATCAGTCACTGTTGATGATAATATCCCTATTTGGTTGTGAGAGGTCTCAAATAACTTCCACCTTGAGAATTCCAGTAATTTCAATCAATAACTCCCATTTCATTGTTACCACTGTGACCATCATTAACCAATAAATATCAACTCAATCGATATCCTTCTATTGTATGACAAAACAAAAAATAATGTTTCATGCGATGTTTGATCGAATGTTCTTGTACATTGACTCAACCTTCCTTTTTCCTCTAAAACTAATCATTAATGATGTTGGTGATAACCATGAGCTCCATATTATGAGATCCCTCCACATATCCATCTCGATTTTAATTGATGAGGTCCTACCACATGTTCACCTCATGTCCATGGGAGACCAGCTTGTCCACACTGGAGTTATTAATGGGGTTTGTTTTGTCTCTATTCGGGGTATGAGCAGGGGATTCCTGAGAGGGCCCCATACTTTCCCTTCTCAACTAATGTGGGATATGGGAGGATTCTTGGAGGTCCACCTTGGATAAGAGTTGGAAATATTGCATAAATAGTTCCTCTCATTAGAGGAAATTTCAACAAAAAATAAGCCTCCTAAATAATAATAATAATAATATTTATTAATTTTGGAAGAAGAAAAGAAAAAAAACTACTTTTTTGTTTGTATTTTCGACATATCTCCCCGTGTTTTTACTCAAATTTCAATTGGGAGAGCTCGTTGGATGTGAAATTAAATTCCGCATCCAACGAGAACCCACTCAACATACTTTTGATAGACCCCGCTACCCCAAAAATAAGAAATACCTGGAAAATGTGATGATGATGTCATCATCACGTTTTTCCAGGTATTTCTTCTTTTTGGGGTAGCGAGGTCTGTAAAAAGTATGTTGAGTGGGTACTTGTTGGATGCATAATTTAGTTTCGTATCCAATGAGCTCCCCCAATCTAAATTTGAGTAAAAACATGGGGCGATATGTCAAAAATACAAACAAAAAAGTAGCTTTTTATATGATACCTATCCCCAAATTTATATTAAAAAAGTGTTTAAGACCTATACGATATTTCAAATTTAAAGCAATTTCATTGGCTAACACATGATGACATGGAATTTAAATTAGATTTAAAAGGCCCATTTTGAGTTGAAATTTCCTCTAATGTCCAATTTGTTCGTTGCTTCATCCAATACTCAATTTACAAGAGATGCCCTAATCTTAGCTAGTCGGTTCACAACCTTGTTGGTTTTTCTTTTCACATGGTGTAGAATAAGGGCTTGTATTTTGAGAATGGTTGTAGCTAAGGTCTAGGAGTCCTCCTCCAATATCCAATTGTTGATTAGTTTGTTTATTTGTGTTCCATTTGAATCTTGATAATCATTTTGATAAGGATTTGTGACCTACCTTCAATAATGACTTTATTGAATCCATACTTGACCGATATATTTAGACCTTAAAGGAGTGTTGCAAGATCAACTGATTGTTTTTGTTGATCCTTATATATCCAAGAAAAACTCTTTTTATCCCTCATGTGATGTCCTTGAAGGATCCTACATAGATTTATTGTCCATGGTCATCTTTAGATGCCCCATCAAATTTGATTTTGATGAAACCTTCAGGAGGGGGGCTCTAGGAAGAGGGGTTGAGGACTATCGGTTTCATAGGAATATTATGAGTAAAGGATTGGAGAAATTTGATATCCCATGTTTGAAATATTAATTCTTCTCTTAGATTGATTTGCCCCTCTTTATTTGTCTAGTGCTAAAGGAAAAGAATCTCCTGAATATTACATCTAATTTTGAGCTAGAGATAGCTAGAAGGATCAACTTTTTCTATAAAAATAATTCGATTGCGTTCCTTCCATATTTATGAAAGGATAAAATTTGGGGAAAGGTGACAAAGATGGTTTAGCAAGGGGATAAAAAAGAAGATATCTCTCCACTTTATAAGGCTCATTTTTACATTGGAGTTTCTTTTGTCTGAGGTTTGGAATAGGTAATCTCCTTTATCCCATATCTTTTTTCGTGAAAGGACACAAGTTGAAGAGGTTTTCTTTGTTCTCCAGATGACTACTATAGAGATATAATCAAGAGGTATCTTTGAGGACCCTTTTGATTAAGTTATCCAAAGTAAGTGTTATGTTGCAAGCCAGAAGCCAAAGTAATGTAGTTATTTTAGGCCCAAGATTCTTGGACCAAATGCATAACTAGATGGGTTCTTTTGGAAGATCCATATGCCCCGTTCTATTTTCATAACATTCTTTGATGGTGAAGCTTAGTTTTGGTTTATGGCCCCATCAAGTCCTATCCTTATCATGCTTGGTTTTGATTCTTATGTTCTGAAGTTTGAAGCTTATTATAGGAACACAAATTTGGGGAAGTTGAGTTGACCAACTTTCCATTGGGATCCATTGTCTCCACTCTTCCTCTAATCTATCATTAATCCAAAAGTGACGTATCTGGTAGAATTTTTACTCTTTTAGATCTTCCAAATAGTCAATATTGGCTCAATGATTTTCCATTTTGGGGGATTGATGCAAAGAATCTTCCTAGAAGAGAGTAGAGGCAATGTTCCTTATTTCTTAGAAGCTATGATTTTGGATGAGTCTATAGTTGGACTAGGATAAGTTGCATATGTTGGATCCAACAATGTGTTTATCAAATTTAATAAAGTCCTATTAATCTACCTCTAGATAATAGTTGGATTTCCAAATCAACCCCTAAGGTTCATTTTTGCAAGTGATTCATTTCCACTAGATCTTTGAACCCATCACTTCATTGATGGTTTCTGGGTCTCAAAGACCAAGTCCTCCAAATATATTTAGCTTGTCGACCTCCTACCAACTCACAAGGGCCTATTTTCTATCTTTCTTATATCCGCACTAGAGAAAATTCCTCTAGAGGTTCCTGGTATTTTTTATAACCATTTTGGGGGTGGCTAGAGCAAAAAACAAATAGAGGGGCATGGATTGTAGATTAGATTTAACTAGAATAATTCTACTAGATAAGTTTAGGGATCGAAAGGTCCGAGTAGAAAGTATTTTTTCTAATCATGCTAGAAGGTCCTCCCAATTAGCTTAAAGCAAAGGGGTCCTAGATATTTATTGGGGAGAGACCATTTCTGGAAGTGAAGGAGCTGACTTATATGACATTGGACAAGGAGAGGAGTGTTGAAGAAGAAGAGTTTATATTTTTCTTTATTGATGGAATTTCCTTAGGCTTTCATGAAGCGGTCAGGGATTCTTTTGAAGGTATTGGATTCCCTGTATGAGGAATGACCAGAGAGGAGAGTATCAATCACAAATCATTAATGAGAATAGGTAAGAGAGTTTGGGTGAAGCCAAAGACCTTTTAGATTGTTGGATGTAACTTGTGCATTAATGCTTATTCCCTTTCCTTTGTCCATCAAAATGGAAAGGAAGGGAGAGAGGGGGTCACCTTGTTGAATACCCCTAGAGGGGGTGAATAGAGAAAATGGGGATCCATTCACCAAAATGGAGAAGAAGTCTAATGAGATTAAGGAGATGAGCCAAAAAACCAAAGAGCAAAAAAATGCAAAAGCATGGAGTTTTTTCTCAATGTAGCTCTAATTTAGTATTTCAAAATCTTTATACATGTCCAATTTTATGAGCATTATAGGTTTCTTGGTGACTTTAAGGGAATGGATGGTTTCTTGAGCAATGATGAATCCATCAACGATTTGATGACCATCTACATATCCTGATTGCTATGGTGAGATTAGTATAAGATTTGAACATGTATATATATAAATACATAAACTAAATAAATAACATAGATATGCAATGAGAATCAAATAAACCATCAAATAATTATGTAATAAATGGATAACATAGATTACTACATAAGAAACCCAGAATGGATGAGAAAAGAATGATCAAGTTCATTAACTAAATGAGAGGAGAGAATTACAATGTATAGAGACAATTCAAATTTGGTTGGAGGGAAATTTGATTTGTCCATGCAATGTAGAGAATGATAGCCAATCTTAATTTAGAGAAAATAACCCCATTTAGTCATGTATGCACACCTAGATTGAGTTAACTAACTAAGGAATTCATTGATCACTCAGTTAGCTGAATAATAACATGCATGTCCCTGAAATCACTCAACAAGGGTGCTACTTAATTAACTGGGGAAGTAATGAGTGGTATGGGTCAATTAGTGTTCAGTTAGAACTAAATTAGTGGACCAAATCTATTTCTAACTAAACTCCTCTTTCAATCAAGGTAGAACTCCCCCAAATTAGGGAATGTGCCCCCAAATAAGGTACCCCAAATCTAGGGTTTTGATTCATGGTTGAATTAAGATGTGTATTTGAGTATGGTTTGGCCCATTAGACTCATCAAAACATGCTCTAGGAGGGTTATTTAATCTAAAAATTAGAAGGGGGAGGAAGGATTTCAGACGATTGACTATGATCTTGGTGCTGATTTTATAAATATTTTTGCAAAGAGAAATGGGTATGAATTTTTCAAAGTAGGAGGGGTTTATTCCTTTTGGAATAAGAGTAATAAAAATAGAGTTGAAAGTATAGACACCAAAATTTTGATGAGTATTCAACAATGGCCCAAATCTTTTATTTGCTAATGTCCCAATTGGAGTGAAAGAAATCAGAGGTAAAACTATCTGACCCTGTGGATTTCCCTATTGGCATGCTCATGATGGCATGCTATACCTCCTCCATGGTTATGGGTCACATCAGGATATAATTATGCTATGTAGTGATGAGGTGAGGATATTTTTGAATGATTTCATTGATGGATTCTATGTGATCTCCTCGTGGTTCTGAGAGGATATTCTGAAAATAGGATTTTAAATCAACTCTTATTTCCTAGTGTTTCTAGAGACTGTTTCCTTGATTAGATGTGAGAGGGACAATTATGTTTAGTTGGCGATGCGGGAAAATAGATTTGTGAAATATGTTGGAGTAATTATCTCCTTCTTTTAGCTATTGCACTCAAGATTTTTTACACTAGAGAGTCTCTTCCTGCTTAATCCTTTCTTCAAGCTATTGTTGGAGAATATATTCTTGGTAGTTAAGAGCCTCAATGCGACCATTTAGGATAATTTCTTATTTCAAGACCACCATATGGGCTTCTATTATGTTTTTTTCTTCTACAATATTTCTGAAAGTTGTTTTCTTCCATATCTTGAACTTTTGTTTGATTTTTTTCATCTTATGTTGAAATTTGTACATGAGGCAGCCTACAGGGATTCCCAATTTAGTCCACCATTGTTGGATGTTGATCTTGAAGTCAGCATGATCCAACCAAAAGTTTTCAAATCTAAAAGGTCTATTTCTTTATATCTCCTCTTGGTTCCAAGTAGACAGATCGACCAATGATTTTAACCATTGGGAGGATAGTAACATCCCAATATTTTGCATTGGTATAAACAATTTCAAAAATAAGAAAATTCTCTGATCTTGAGGTGATATAGTGCTCCCCTCCCTCATTTGTTTTTTGGGTGTAGAGGCCACTGGGCATGTTCATATCTATCGTTTTGTTGTTCTTAATGAATTGTCTATATGATTGATTGTCCTAATCAAGGTAGCTTTGACCCCATTCTTTTTCCTTGATTTTGTGATCATCTTTAAATCTACTCCTAGAATCTAGATTTGGTTATGATAGAGATTCTAAATCCACTAAAGGTTGTTAAGGAAGTAGATTCTTAGGTCCATAGACATTGGTAAGGATTCCTTTACTCTCAGTTAAAACTAAATCATATAACTAGTTGAAATGGTTTTATACATTGAAAAAATGTTGCCAGCTAAGGGTTCCATAAGAGGGAAAGGTATCCTATTACTCCATAGGAATTCATTGCTGCTCCTTTTGATCCTTTCCATATTTTCCTTGACATAGATTTCAATGATTGGAAGGTACATTTTGTTTCTTGTAGCATAATGATACTATGTTTTTTCATAATAATTTTATTTTTTAAGAGTATTTGCTTGGAGGGACCGTTTAGGCAGCTTATGTTCTAGAATATTATCTTCACTTTAAACTTTGGGAGATGGAGGAGAATAACTCCATTAGTTGATTGTATTTACCTGAATCTTGCATCAGGTTACTAACTTCATTGAGGCACTTCTTGTTGGTTTTTAGGCCTCTCTTTTTATCTTATTGGTGGGATATTTTTTAGTTCTTTTTTTCTATTGGGTTTGATCCCAAGGCCTATGCTTTTGATTGGATTTTTATTTTACATATTTGGATTGGTTATATATTTTATGGCCACTTCCTTCAAGTGTTATAACTAGGGCTCTGGGATAAGGATATTTTGCTTGTAATCTTCCCAAATACCTTGGAGTTCAAGGTCCCCCAGCTCCATGTCGTCCATGTCCTCAGGGATATATTGCATGTTGATTTCTAGGGATGTATTTTCAGAGAGATTTTCTAGTCGATATTCCAAAAATTGGGATTTGAAGGTTTCTCCCTCATCGTGGTTGTTTTCTAGCACGTCATACTAGTTGAAGTTTGAGATGGAGGATTTGGAGGGGGTGGGGGGTTTTCTTAACATTTCTTCTCTTGGAGCCAATATAAATATTTATAACCCAGGAATATAGCTTTGATAAGGGTTTGGGAGATATTCATATAGACACATATACATGTGAAAGAGGTATATAGACCACGTAGAGTGGCCTCATAGACTTTAACAAATTGAACATGAGTATTACTGATACCTGCGAGGATTTCTAGTTCCCAATATTCTCGAGGAATAGAGTAAAGGATTATCCATACTGGTGCCTCTTTGAAGTCTTCCTTATTAGGGATGAAGTGCTCCACCCAGGGTCTCATGTAGAATCCAAATGATTTGAATAATATGGAACCACTTAAAAAAATGGTGTATAGTCCTCAATATTGTCAAGAATTTCCAAGAAGAAACATTTTGATCCCAATTTTAGCTCATAGTTCCCTTTGGGGTTCCATTTTTGGTTTATCCACCAAACTAGGGTTTTTTCAAATGGCCATAAGCCCATAAATTTACAAATTTTAGCATGATCTTGCATATGTTGAATGGTTTGATGGATCAAAGTTGAGGTTGTTTCATATAGTGTAATAATTACAAACTTTGAGATGCATTCTCTTGGGTTCCATTGATATTGTCGTTGTCCCTTGTTTGAGGCTAGTGGGGTACTAAACTTGCATTAGGGTCTATGGAGGTTGTGAAGACCCTAAGAGGTTTCTCTAGAGAATTAAAGTCTACAAATGATCCAAATTTATGGGGTATCGACAGTTGCTCGCCATGTGGGGTCATCGAGGTTGAGAACATTCTAAAGCAATGCAAATGACCTAAGAGAAAAGGACAAGAATTTTTATGGGCCTATAATTATCATGGGCATATTACATTCATGCAACATTGAACAAGAGCATCCTCACATCCAAATTGATGGCTCAGTGACTGCATTTGTTAAAACCATGGTCCAAGAAGTATGAATCAATGTGAATGTATCAAGCTCTTGGAGCTTGTTTGAGACCATACATTTTTTTCAATCTATAAATTTTATGTTCCTGACCCAAGATATTATAACATAGTTTTAGTTGCACATATACTTCTTCCCATAATATCAACACTCACATATGCTAATTTCACATCCATCTGATAAACTTTCTAATTATGATGCATTGTTATTACTAACATTGTTCTCATTGTATCTAGATTTGCTATTGGAGCAAAAGTCTCATTGTAAGGAATATCGAGCTATTATGAAAATAAATTCACAAGTATCCTTTCTTTATGCTTTAAAACATTTCCATCAACATTAAACTTTGTCTTATAGACCCATTTTACACCATTTCCTTTTAGAAAATTCACTGATTGCCAAGTCTAATTTTTCTCTATTGCTTCAATTTCTTCATCCATGATTTTTTTCCAACGTTCATTCTTAATTGATTCTTCAAAACATACAAGATCTGTTGGGATATTATTAAACCCGCTCATAACTTAGGATAAAATGTTTGATCATTATTTGATTAAATTTCTACCTACTAGCTAATTACTTGGCATCCACTTGCACCTTAAAGTTAACACATGCCATCTATACTCCATGAATGATTTATTTCTGATTCTGGGTTGATCTTGACCACTTTATGGACTCCCAGAATTAGTAACTACACTTTCCTGTAGAGTCTTCCTTATTCTACTTTTATCCAACTTTTATGTGGATAAGGTAAAGCTGGTTAACTAAGAAATTGGTATCTTTTGTTGCCAACACATCCTCCATGACTTTCTCTCCATATTCCATGATTATCATGTTTTTCCATCCCTCTTGACAACTCACTCAAGATTTTTCTAATTCGTGAGGTCCTTGACTGATTTGCGAAATGCTTTAGCCACCTATGCGGGTTTATCATATTTGGTAAGTCTAATTTATGAGCTAGCAATGATTTGTCTTCCATCAACTCACATATCCTTTATAAGAATGTATTACCATTGTAATAATACCAATTATCATTTATTGATCATTCATTAATTCCTCTCCTTCTCTCCTTATGCTAATTCTCTGCAATTCCTGGTGAGGTTAATTGTGTGCTTAGATTCTTAGCTTGTTTATGGAATTCATGTTGCCATCAAGGCTTTAGAATTTTGACATGGTATCAGAGCGCAAGGCTTCCCAATCCATCAAGGCTCTACATGATATCAAGAGATTCAATATCTGACGTGATATCAGAGCTTAGGATATCAAAGTTCTGACATGGTATCAGAGCTTTGGGAGCTCATCAATTAATTATCCTTTCATATTTATAGGTTTATTTGCACGTGCAACAACTTCAATATGGATTCGAAAGTTAATATAATGTCTCCTTTCAACTATGCTGACTCGAATCCAAAGATGAGCGCATACTTGAAGAGGCAATGTCTCTTTGATGTCTCCATTGGTGCTTTGAGTGAACCTAAGTCTTATGAAGAGAAAAATGGCTAGATGAATAATTTTGATAGAGATTATGGAATCATGTGCTTGGCAATGTCTCCAAATATACATCATCTCATAGATTCTGTTGAATATCCATTTGAGCTTTAGAAAAATTTGGAAAAATCTTTTGGTGTGCACGAAGTAGAATATGAAGCATGGACTGAACCCAACATCTCCTCAAGTTCTCTCTCTCAATATGTCTTGGACTCTACATTCTATTATGAAGTCATTTATGATGAATAACTTTCTCATACAGTTCATGTTGTTGCTACCCTATTTGATTCGAATTCTTCCTCCTTCAATGAAGAAGCAAATATTGAAGATAAAACTTTTTCTGTATCTCTTGAAGATACTGATGATGAAAAAGAAGTCACAGATGGAGCTGCTATTGTTATTAATGATTATTCACTCACACATTAATTCTTCTCTATGTCTTCTATCTTATATTATAATATCTATGTGCCACATCCTTCAGACTTTGTGCATAACTCTTTCATTGATTGTGTGCAACCCAATGACTTCTAGGATGTTTTCTTAGAAATATCAAGTCCTATTAGTGTCTTCCACTTACCTTACTTGATATCATGTGCTTCTACATCTCCTCCTTTGTTCTTGGAATCAATACTCGGAGCCTCTTTGAATATTTTGAACATCTTCTTCCTTACTCCTTTCATACTTCTACTACATATGATTCATTATAAGTGTATTCCCATAAGTCTACTGATATTCTTATATGTGTTATTTTAGATTCCTTGGAAGCTAGATCAACCCATGGATCCCATGCATTCACACTCTTTGATCGTATTCCTTCTCTATGTTCCTACATGATCACTTGCACACATCCTCTCTGTGTTAATGAAGTTGGAGACCTCATACATTCGCTTGGACTCTTATTTCACCTATATGGATTTGATTTCATCTCTATTGGTTTGAATTTCAAGTCATTACATCATCTTGGATTTGATTACAACTCTCAAAATATTTCAAATCATTGGATATCAGTTGTTCTCCATGGTCCTAGTTTCCATACTACAGTTGTCCTTTATCTAGGTGAGCAGATTTATCTTCTTCCCATGAAGAAGATTCCTCCAGAAAATAGCATTTAGTTTGGAGCAGCATCAGCAACATTTTTGTTTTCCTCTCATGTCCTTTCTTGAGCGAGGATTTTCCCCATGTGGTTTTTCCTCTTTCCTCAGCTTTCATAATAGTTGTTAAAGGGTGACCATAGTGTTGTTTTTGGGCCTTATATACACCTATATTTTGACATACCATCATAAATTCATACTTAAAGGGGAGTGTTTGGATATTATTAAACCCACTCATAACTTAGGATAAAATATTTAATCATTATTTGATTAAATTCCCACCCACTAGCTAATTAGTTGGCATCCACTTGCACCTTAAAGTCAACACATGGCATATATACCCCAAGAATACTTTATTTATGATTTTGGGTTGATCTTGACCACTTTATTGACTCCTGAAATTAGTAATTGTGCTTTCCCGCAGATTTTGTTGTATTCTTCTTTTACCCAAATTTTATGTGGATAAGGTAAAGCTAGTTAACTAGGAAACTGGTATATTTTGTTTCCAACCCATCCTCCATGGTTTTCTCTCCATTTTCCATGATTATCATTTTTTTCCATCCCTCTTGAAAACTCACTTGTGAGGTCCTTGACTGATTTGGGAAGTGCTTTAGCCACCTATGGGGGTTTATCATATTTGGTAAGTCTGATTTATGAGCTAGCAATGAGTTGTCTTCCATCAACTCAAATATTCTTTATAAGGATGTATTAGCATTGTAATAATAGCAATTATCATTTATTGATCATTCATTAATGTGTGTTCATTAATTCCTCTTCTTCTCTCCTTATGTTAATTCTCTGTAATTCCCAAAGAGGTTAATTGTGTTCTTATATTATTAGCTTGCTTATGGAATTCATGTTGCCATCAAGGCTTTAGAATTCTAGCAAGATCAACAAAATAAAATACTGCAAAATCATACATTAAGTTTCCATCACCATTACCTTGCGTTATCTCATATATTTCCATGAGACTTATTGTCTTCATTGGAGTTCAATCTGACCTTGAGATATCACTTGGGTGACATCTAGGTTTTGACTAGTTGCATAAAGCATATTAAGGTGTTTCTTTTGGACTATGTGAACTAGAACAATTGTTTGATGGAGATTTTACTAGAGCATGATCTTCATTGAAATATTTCATCTCAAATTGTTGTTGTTCTTGTATATTTTCACTCCAAATCCAATATTCATCTTCAAGAAGCTTGACATATTTGTTGATTATATTCCTTTTTGAGATGGGATTATATAACTTGTATGTTTTTCACTTCTCACTATATCCCACAAAAATATATCATTCTCCTTTATTATCTAACTTCTTCATATTTTCGACATGAACATGTGCATATGCAATGCACCCAAAGACTCGCAAATGAGAAACATCATGTTTCTTATTACTCCATGATTCTTGTGGTACTTTATCCCTCAAAATCTTTGTAGGGGAGAAATTCAAAATGTATACTACACAAGCTATAATTTCATCCCAATGCTCATTTTGTAAATTTTTGGCTTTCATTATGCTTCTTTACATTTCCATAATTGTTCTATTTTTCCTTTCTACAATGCCATTATGTTGTGGTGTATAGTTAGTTTTAAATTTCTTTATGATTCCATTTTCTTTTCAAAAACTCAAGAAATCATTGAACACAAATTTTGCACCTCTATCTATTCTTAAAATTTTAATGTAATGCCCACTTTGCTTCTCAATAATGACTTTAAACTGCTTAAAATTTTCAAAAGTTTCTAATTTGTGTTTCAAAAAATATACCCAAGTTTTCCTGGAATAATCATCTATGAAGGTTATGAACTACAAGTTATTTCCAATAGAAGGCATCTGCATATACCCACATAGATTTGAATACACAATCTCAAGTGGAGCTCAAGTTCTCCATATGACTTGCCAACCTGAAATGATTGTCGATGCTACTTTCCAAGAATAAAACCTTTAAAAACTTTGTATGGTTGCTCAATCAACGGCAAACCATTCACCATGTTTTTTCTATGAAACAAAATTTAGACCACTAAAAATTCAATGGCCAAATCTTAAGTGCCATAAACATGATTGATCTTTGATGAATGCTTTGAAAGTAATATAGAAATAATTTTGCAACCTTAAAAGGAAAATCTTGTTTTGTGACATTTGGACTTTTGCAATTATCCTTCCATGTGTATCAAGAATCTCACATGCATTATTTTAAAATATACTTTATATCCCTTTTGTACTAGTTGTCCAATGCTATTTAAATTGTGTTTAAGAGTAGGGACATATCACACATTTGAAATGTGCTTCTTTTTTCCTTGCATAATTTTAATGTTTATGCTCCATTTACCCATGAAGATATGTTGTTATCATCTCCCAATTTTACTTCTAACTACAAAAATTCATCTATGTTTGCAAATATATCTTTGTTTCCACTCATGTTATTACTACAACCACTATCTAAAAACCATACATATTTTGAACTTTCTTTCTACATTTAGGTGCATACTGACCGAATATATGTAATTTGTCATATCTTTGTCCTTGGCCATGAAATTCATGAGAATAGTTTCTACCTCTACCTATTATGCTTGCAAAGAAATTAGAATTTTCTCCTTCTTCATGAGAGTTGTCTAATTTGTCTCCTTCATTGTGATCGCTAGTTCCTCTTTGAAATTCTCTAGCACCTCTATTAGTGATTCTTCCTCCAAGCTTGTGCCTTTGCTTCTTCTAGCTTCAACTTGTGATTTGAATGCATTTTCCATGGAGGAACCTATTGACCTATGGAGTCTTTTCTCATGGGTTTGTAAAGACCACATAATTCTTTAAATAGAAACTTGAGATATATCTTTTGATTCTTCAATAAATGAACCAATTTGATCAAATTTGATAGAGAGCCTCCTCAAAATATTTTCTAAGGTATCTATATGAGAATTTATTTGATTTACTATACTTAGTGCACAAGTAAAAAGGTTATTTATTGTCTTGAGCAGAATTTGCCATTTGCAAATTTTCAAAATCTCTTCTAAGAATTTGTATTCTTACTAGATTGACTTTGCTAGTACCCTGATGTGAGTTTTATAGAATGTCCCATGCATGCTTGGTTCTTGGTTGAAAATTGAATCTTCCATTGCATGTTCTATTAAAAATAGCGCCTTGACTGTATAAAACCATTCCCCACCATGTCTTATAACTATTTCAAACAAAATAAAATCTTCATATTAATACTTCAATATTCATAGTTTTTCCATTAGATTGTGAAATATGGGGTTAAGTGAAACTCCTACTACTCACACCCCCATACTTCAACTACCTTACAAAATTATATAGCAAAAAATAACACTTTCACAACACTATGTTAACACAAGGCACAACCAAGTGCTTTTGTAAAAGATCCAATAAATTTTAATATAAAATTATTTATAAACTAGGACGGTTTTCCTACTCACACCCCTACTTCAACTAGCTTACAAGAAAATTAAAATTAAAAAAATAGCACTTTCACAACACTATGTTAACACAACTTTGGCACAACCATACCAAGTGCTTTTGTAAAATAACACCAATATTTAATAGAACGTGATTTTTAAATCATGATGGTTTTGCTAATCACACCCTTACTTCAACTAACTTACAAAAATATATTAAAAAATATCACTTTCACAACACTATATTAACACAACTTGGCACAACAAAGTTCTCGTGAAATATCCAACAATTTTTAATAAAAAGTTATTTATAAACTCTAATGGTTTTATATGCCACCAACTACTTTTTAATCAAAGTGATTAAATGGCCATGCCAAAATTATTTTCTATTTCCCAAGAGCTTTCTAATAAAATTGATTAAAGCATAGACACAAATCGACCAAAAGCAACGAACTTGCATGTGTAGGTCTTAGTTAATTAGGTATAAGTATACAAATTAATTGTACTAATTATATCACCATTTGTAGAACGAATAACATGCTTTACCTCTTGTATTCAGCATCAACGTTATGCCCAAATAAATTTGCAACATAGAACATCGATTACACATAGTGGGTTTTCATGCCACTTATGACCACAATCAAACTCGATCTCTGTAATACTCCTTGAATTAATAATTTTCAATTTTGCTGGAAAATACTTTGATTATCATTTTATTATTCTTTCACACGAAGGTCAAGAATAAAAATTTTGTAA
>LPNX010385795.1:141691-164402 GCA_001517045.1 Pseudotsuga menziesii | reverse complement strand
TAATCTGAAATGGAAAAGAGATCTATGCATACTCCTTTCCAAAGAGTACAAAAAATAAGGCAATTTATTTCACACCCAATTCCCTGAATAGCTGCAAAATCGTGATGTGAATCACATGTCAATCTTCCAATTTGATGTAGCACTTGTATAGATCTGATATGAGGCTGATAAAACTCTGATATATCAGAAATATTTGCATATGGAACAACAAAGAAAAAGGATTCAGTGGCTCCATGAGGATATAGGGCTAGACTAGGAAAATTATGAGCAACTGGGGAAAACTGATAGGTGTAAAAATCTGAATGATGGATGGGCATAAGATATGAATCATAAGTGTTTAGAACAAATACAAACATGTTTAATATCAGTCCAAATATTACTAAGTACATGGATAACCAGCCACTGAAATATAGGAAAGACTTCAAACCATGTAAGATATATATCACTGCATAAGAGACCAATAAGGAATCAACTAGTGAGCTTGGGATTTGTATAGTCTTTGGATTATTCAGAGGTATGGTTGATGGTATAGATGGTGGTATTATATGTGTATCAACTTGAAAATATGCTTATAAATCAGAATCCAAAGGATCACATATAAGCATATCAATAGACTCATGGGAATACAATGGTAATGAATCCTCTGTATCAAAGGAGGAAAGAATGAGATGTTCACAATCTTTATGAAGGCTATGAGTATTGATGCCAAGAAAAAAGGAGGATATGCTGAAGCAAATGAGATCAAGTAAGGTAAGTGGTATGAGACACATAAGGCTTGATTTGGCTAAGTAAACATCCTGGAAATTACTGGGTTGCGCACCATCAATGAGAGAGGTATGCACAAGGTGTGAAGAATCTAGCACATAGATCTCAGAATCTAAGATAGGAGATTTAGAGAACAATGAATGGGTTATAGGATCATAATCAACATCAATATCAGCAGCAGCTCCATATGTTACTTCTTTTTCATCATTAGTATCATAAGAAGAAAAATCACCTTCAAGAGACACAGAAAAAGATGGCTCTTCAATATTTGCTTCTTCATTGAAAGAGGAAGCATTCGAACCAAAGAGGGTAGCAGCAACATGAACGGTAAGAGAAACTTCTTCATCATGATCAAATTCATCAGAGAATGTAGAGGCCAAGAAATATTGAGAGAGAGAACAAGAGGAGATGCTAGGTTCTCTCCATGCTTCATCTTCTATTTCCTGCAAACCAAAAGCTTTGTCCAAAATTTTCCAAAGCTCAAATGGAAACTCAGCAGAATCTATGAGATGATATATATTTGGAGACATTCCCAAACGCATAATTCCATAATCTCTATCAAAATTATTTATCCAAACAATCTTCTCTTCATAAGACTTAGGTTCGCTTAATGCACCAATGGAGACATCAAAGAGACATTGCCTCTTCAAGTATGTACTCATCTTTGGCTCCAATAAGCATAGTTGAAAGGAGATAGTAGAGGAAATTTTGAATCCATATTGAAGTTGTTGATATGCTCTAGGAGATACTCTCTGCAACCCGCAAAACAAACTAGGAGAAAATCTTGTAAGCTAGACAAGCTCTTCCTTGGAGAGGGATAGGAGACTGGATGCGCTCCTCAACTCTGTAGAGCTTGATCAACCTTGCTGCTGTATAAGATGGAAAGGTTGTGCTCCCTATAGCTCTAATACCATGTAGAAATAATAGATCAATGCTATGAGAAAATATGATAAGAAGAAGCATAGGAAATATATCTTGCTACTAAGAATTCTCACAAGCATACATAAGAAAAATAGAGAGAAGAAAAGAGATTGAATCACATGAATGAAGAGATGAATATTGGTGTGTATCCTTCCTTTGAATAATGATGAATAATAGTGTACATAAATAGTATATCCCTCATAGGAAAATCGAATTGTATGGAAACAACTCATAAAGCTCAAAAATGCTGACTTACCAAAATATAGCAAACCCCCATAGGTGGCTAAAGCACTTCCCAAATCTATCAAGGACCTCACGAGTTGGAAAAAGAATGAGTGAGTTGTCAAAGGAGATGGAAAATAATGCCAATCCTAGAAAATGGAGAAAAACTTATGGAGGATGGGTTGGAAACAAAAGCTGCCAGTTTCCTAGTTGACTAGATTTTATCTTATCCATAGAAAAGCAGGAAATGCAGAAAAATCAGAATTTGTTGTAAAATCCTGTATACTAATTCTTGATGGTCAAAAGGTGGTCAAGATCAACCCAAAATTAGAAATAAATCATTCTAGGATATAGATGGCATGTATTGACTTTAAGGTGCAAGTGGATGCCAACTAATTAAGCTAGTGGGTGAATAATTAATTATTTTATCCTAAGTTATGAGTGGGTTTAATATATTCCAACAGATTGAGGCAAGAATTCCTTTCTGTGTAATTGCATAAACTAGGAGATTTAATAAATTTGTGAAATTTTCGATTCATTTTTTTGTGTGAATGGTTAAATGCTTGTGATTAGTATTTCTGTGATTAGGAAATTCACGTTATTCATTTACAGACTAATGTAAAGTTATGGAAGCAATGAATTGAATGTGAAACCTGAACAAAATTGCTAGTTTTGTAGCTAAGATTAAAGGGTCGAGTTCCAAGTCGACGGTGGTTGAATGGTTAAGTTGAAATTCATATTTCTATCCGTCTGTTCAAATGCGTTTGAGGTTTAGTCATCCGAGCTGAAAAAAAAAAGATCACTATATTTTTAACCAAAGTGAAGGAGCAATAGTATGAAATTGATATTGGGGCATCATAGTGTATGCCTTAATACTGGATGGGAATGCAATAAGAAGAACGTTTTGATTATGTTTGTTGTGTTAACATAATCCCCATAAATATTATGGAAATCAAAGGGTTGAATCCCTTCTTGTGGAGCCATCAATGTGTATTCACCGACTTTAAGATTCGTTGTATATGTAATTATCAATACATAGAGTAGTGATATTACAGTGTTAATAGTAGAGTTGCATGTTTGCGAGAGTGGATGTTTGAGATCTCGCCTTGTTTTTCAATTGGAGACTGACATCCTAAAACACATATCGCATTCATAAGCACACAAAAGTAAAATTTGCATAGGTAGTGCGATGGGATACCATGTGGTCTTGTGGTATTCGAACGTGTCGTGAAACTGCCACCACATTGGCGGCATCCCATGTTGTTGATGGAGTCATTATATCCGTTACCTGGAAACCCCACATGTACATGGCCTCTTCTATGATGCCACTTCACTCTAGTAATGCCCCTAGTGTTTCCCAACCCAGATACACCCCTAAATTTTCATGCGCAGTAGATTAGTCCAGAGCCACACCTTAATATGCGTCTCTTGCACCCGTTCCTCACATTCATAAAGGAAATTTCCTGGAACCTGCTTGTAATGGCCAAACAATAGGACATCAAATCCCCTCCAGTTTCTCTCACTTACTACCCACTACCTGTGCCACCTACACCTGCTCTGACATCAAATCCTCATGTTCCTCAAGGACAGGTCTAGGCTCATCCAAAACTCCCCAATCAACCCTCCCCCAATAACCAACAAGAGAAGGGATGAAGGCAGAGAGGTAGAAACTAGGGAAACAACCAACCTCAAGGGGGCAAATAACAACCCAACCCTCCTAACAACAACGGATCCAACGCTCCTCCAAAGAACCCCCATCGTCCACCTAGACTTGGGAAAAACCCTTAGTTACAGACTAACCATCAATGTAACTTTTTTAACCTTTATGGCCACTATGCACACAAGATCCCCCAGTTACATCAAGCCTACCACCTATTACACACAGAAAATCAAGGTGAAACTGTAACGTCCCCGACCCTCCGACCAACGAAGAGGAGGCTACCACACACCAAATCAACCGGGCATCTAGCCCCATGAACATGGACATACATACATATAATGCTGAAGCAAGATAATTAAATAACATAAAACATACTACAGAGCATGATCGTTCATATACACAATGGAAGGAAAACATCTCAATCAACATTCAACATGTACATCATCATTCATCAATAATAAATATGATTGCAAACACAAGTTAGGTAAGAATACTTATCTTATAAATAACTTGTCTCGCAACCAGCTATGTCGCTGCAAAATTACACCCAACCATAGGCCTGCATGCTCTTTAATCTCTCAGCAATGCTGCCACCCTTAAGCCGGGCATGATTCCTTGAGGAATAAGGAACTAGCAGGCTTACACACAGCCAAGGACAACAACCCCATAACGGTACACAGTTCGGCCAAGCCAGCACAGTTGGATTTATCAAGCGAACAACGGATCAGCCAAGCCAACCAAGTTGGGTTTATCAAGCCATCCAGGAGCTAGGGAAAGGCTAAATGCTAAGCTGGTGATCCCATTTAAGAGTTACAGACATGGACACTAGAACCAACCTGGCTTCTAAAACACCCACACACACACCCAACACAAGGAAATCAATCCTTTCTCTGCAACGCAGTCCCTCAGACCATGATCTACCTTCCAGTGCTATTCAGGGGTTGTGGAGAAGAAAGCCAAACCACTGTTTGTGTGGTTCCTAACCCACCAAGTTTATCAAGCACATCACGCCCTCATTCACCACTCCAATGCAGTCTGAGGACAAAACCACTGCATGCATGCAGCAAACCAGCTATTAAGATTTAACAAGGGAAAAGAAACTCCCTGGATCGTTCTTGTCCCTATCATGGCCAAAATGATCCCACAGCCACCTACCACAGCCAATTCACAAGGGAAAACATAGCCAACAAAGGTGGAAAACAATAGGAGAAAACCACAGCAATGGCTCACGATGAAGCAATAGAACGTCACACAGTCCAGACACAGCAGCAACATTGGAAACAATGGTGGAGTAAAAACACAGACTCTATGCAGGAGTAGGAGGAAGTACAGATCCACAGACTAACAGTTGGTGAGGAAGAGGAGAACGAACCCCCACACAAGGATTGTAATCCCTTTTAACACCGCTCTACATGGGAAAAATGAACAGCTCACGATCTTGGATAGTGGGTAGACCATCTGCAACCCAAAAGGTGCGTCGTGGAGAGAGTGCAGGTGTGGGCGTAGTGGTTTTCCTACCAGCAATTAGATGCCCCAACTAACAACAGAACAACTAAGGTGGTGGTTGGATGAGATAAGGAAAGGTGAGCAAATCAAATAGGGTGGTGACACATGGCTTTTCCCCCATGGGTTCAAGGTTTAACATCCCCACCCTTACCCTTAGGAAATCATGCCCCTTCTCAATATGGTTGTAGTGAACATAGCTGGTTGGGTTCATTTAATTAAAATGCACATTTACATGATGCCACAATTTAATATGTTCTGTATGTCCCGATATACCATCGGTGACAATTACAATCCGAAACATAACATAACCAAATCGATGGTGGGGCCTTGGCCTTTAGCTCTGCACCATGATTATTTACAATATATATATATATATCATGTATATTTAATGCATCGAGGTCAAAATCGGGGTGTTACATTCCCCTCCCCCTTAAATAGCACTGTCCTAAGTGCTTTACAAAATTTGAACAAAATGCTACACTGGTACCGCCTCAGTGTTCCACAGAATTGAACAAAAATGGATGTGCCAATCGCATGGCATCCTCCAGCTCCCACGTAGCCTCTTCAGGTCCGTAGTGCTCCCATTGCACCTTTACTTGCCCTATGGCTCGGTTCCGAAGCATTGTGACCTTGATGTCGAGGATGCACATTGGCTCGATTTGGAACTCTCCCTCAGATTCTACTTGACTCACATCCCAATTTATCACATGGTTAGGATCATGTACATATTTCTTAAGCAAAGAAACATGAAAAACATTATGAGCTCTAGTACTAGCAGGAAATGCAAGTCTATATGCAACAAGCCCTATCCTTTCAAGCACTTCAAATGACCCACAATATCTAGGTGACAGCTTGGCACAACTTCGAAGCTTCAAGGAAATTTTCTTTGCTTTCACTCTGAGGTAAACATGATCCCCAACACTGAACTCTATGTTCATCCTATGATTATCTGCATAGATTTTCTGTCTGTCCTGTGCTGCTTTCAGATTCTGTCTAATCTTTACAACCTCTTGCTCCATTTCCTTGAGCAATTCTAGTCCAAGCACAACCCTGTTTACTGGATTGTCCCAAGTCACTAGTGTCCTACACCTTCTTCCATACAAAGCTTTATACAGACTCATCCCCAAGGATGCTTGCTGTCCATTGTTGTAAGCAAACTCTACCAAATGTAAGTAATCTTCCCACTTGGTTGGTTTGCCCATCACATACATGAAAAGCATATCTTCAAGCACCTGATTAACTCTTTCTGTCTGTCCATCTATCTGAGGATGGTATGCAGTGCTGAAGTTTAGCTTTGTACCCAAATCTACAAACAATATCTTCCAAAAATTGGAAGTGAACTTGACATCTCTGTCAGAAACTATTGCCTTCGGCAATCCATGCAATTTGAAAATCTCCTTCATGAAGATCTTTGCAATGTCATCAGTATTATGCGTAGAGTTCATCGATATAAAATGTGCTGCTTTTTTCATCTTGTCTGCTACAACCATGATGGAATCATGTTGTCTTCAAGTCATCGGCAATCTTGTAATAAAATCCTTGGAAATAACTTCCCATTTCCATTCTGGAACTGGCAAGGGCTGCAACAAACCTGCTAGATGTTGATGCTCAACTTTTACCTGTTGACATTTCATGCACCTTGAATTGTATTTAGCCATGTCCTTTTTCATTCCTGGCCAAAAGAACTGCTTCCCAGTTGTAGCAATTGTCTTCTGGTACCCTGGGTGACCAGAATACGGAGCTTGATGGATTTCATCCATAACAGCGCTCCTCAAATCTGCCACACTTGGAATATAAATTCTGCCTTTATAAGTAAGAATTCCATCTTCTTCCAATTTATATCCCTCATACCTCTTCTCAAGACTTTGCTGCTGCAATTTGTCCTTTACCCGCCCATAGAATTCATCTCCGACAACATGATTAACAATCTGCTGCCCCAAATCTGATTGGCAAATACTAAGAGATGCCACATGCATTTCTTGTACCTTCCTGCTGAGCGCATCAGCTACCTTATTTTCTTTTCCATTTATGTGCTTGATTTCAAAATCAAACTCACATAAAAATTCCAACCATCTCGCTTGCCTAGCATTCAGAGTAGGCTGATCAAACAAATACTTCAGTCCACAGTGATATGTTCTGAGTTCAAATCTTCTACCCATCAAGTAATGCCTCCACATCTTGAGAGCATGTACTATGGATGTAAGCTCGAGATCATGAGTGTCATAGTTCTTCTCATGCTCCTTCAACTTTCTTGACTCATAACATATCACGTGGTTATTTTGCATAAGGACTCCTCCCAGCCCTTGTCCGCATGCATCGGTACATACCACAAAATATTTCTCTGGATCTGCAACTTTCAATACTGGTGCACTGGTGAGAAGATTCTTCAACCGCTGGAAGCTTTCTTCACACTTCGAAGTCCATTCCAACTTTATCCCCTTCTTTTGTAAGGAAGTGATGGCATGTGCAACCTTGGAAAACCCTTCAATGAATCTCTTGTAGTATCCTGTAAGTCCCATGAAAGATCTTACATCCGTCACATTTCTTGGAGAAGGCCAATTCACAATGGCTTCAATCTTCTCAGGGTCTATTGATATACCCTCTTCTGAGATAATGTGACCCAAGTACTGAATTCTATCTCTGTAGAAGTCACACTTGCTCAGTTTTGCATATAGCTGATGCTCCCTGAGCAATTGCAATGTCAATCTTAAATGCTCTTCATGTTCTTCCTCATTCTTAGAATAAACAAGAATGTCATCAAGGAAAACAAGAACAAACTTGTCCAAATACTTACTGAAGACACTGTTCATAAGGCACATAAATGTAGCTGGTGCATTGGTTAGACCAAATGGTACCACTACAAATTCATAATGCCCATACCTTGTCCTGAAGGCTGTCTTATGAATGTCCTCATCCTTGATTCTCACCTGATGGTAACCAGACCTCAAGTCAACCTTGGAAAATACCTTTGCTCCTCTCATTTGATCAAAGAGGTCATCAATCCTAGGCAAAGGATATTTATTCTTCACAGTAACCTTGTTCAACTGTCTGTAATCAATACATAACCTGAGTGTACCATCTTTCTTCTTTACAAACAGAACCAGTGCTCCCCAAGGAGACACACTCGGTCGGATATACTTCTTTTCCAACAACTCTTGCAGTTGCATCTTCAACTCTAGTATCTCCGGTGTACTCATCCTGTAGGGTGTCTTGGACATTGGTGCTACTCTTGGCACATGTTCAATGGTGAAATCAATGTCCCTCTTTGGAGGAAGCCCCAAAATCTCATCAGGAAACACATCTTTGAATTCCTGTAGCACCTGATAGTCCTCCAACCTAGGAGTTTCATCTCTTGTTGGTTCCAGAATATGAGCTGCATACGACTGGTAAGATTTCCTACAAAACTTCTTCAACTGCATCGCTGGAACCTGTCTTACTGAAATTACCTTCGGAATACCTTTCAGAACTACTGGGTTTCCTTCTTCATCCGTGCATTCAAAAGTCTTGTTATAACAGTCAAGCTTTACTCTGTGAGCCTCTAACCAATCCATTCCAATGAGAACATCATAGGAACCAAGCGGTAGAACATTCAGATCTACACAAGTGATCAATCCATTCATGACTAATGGACACTTCTCCACAACTTCACTGACCTTTCTCTTAGTCCCAGTGGCTAGTTGAACTAACCAAGATTTCCCATGCTTTACCTTCTTAAAAGCACAAATCTCCACTACTCTAGGAGTAATGTAACTGTGAGTATAACCAGGGTCAATCAAAATAGAAATAGATTGTTCAACGATCCTACCTGCAACTTCAACCACAATTGACTGGTGATCTTCCTGGCGGTCATCCGGTGCTGCATAAATTCTAGGGAATTCCCTTGCTACTTGAACCACTCTTCCTTCTTCCTGAATGTTATAAGTTGGCCTTGCACTTTCATTCTCAAGGGGACAATATCTTCGCAAGTGGGGTCCTTCACATTTCCAACATTTGAGTGGACCTTTATTCTGATGTGGCTCTTTAGGATTTCCACCTGTCACTCCAATTGAATTACTCGCAGATTGGGATGGCTGCTTCTGCTGATTCCTGAATCTAGAAGGTTTGAAACCTTTCCTTCTTTGGTCAAACTTCTCATTCTTCTTGTCCTTCCATGCCTTATGGTAATCAGGTTTACCTTTGCTTTGCTCATAGCAATACTTAGCCTTCCTTATCGCTTCTTCAAGAGTTCTTGGTTCATAAAACTCAATTCTATCTTTGTAGGCTTGAGGAAATCCACTCAAAAACCGCTGGACCTTCACTTTTTCATCTTTGATGTACCGAACATACCTCAACAATTCAAAGAAATTATTGGCATATTCATCCATGGTCTACTGTCCCAATCTTAGCTCATGGAACTCCTTGATCTTGTCATCATAATACCTGTCAGAGAGGTATTTCTACCTGAAATACTTCTTGAACTGTTTCCACTTCAGTCTCCTTTCATTGATCTTCTTTACTTGCTTGAAGTGTTCCCACCAAATGGATGCTCTTCCATTCATATTGAATATGGAAACTCTTGCCTTCATGTTTCCCGAATAATCCTGCACTTGAAAGTATTTCTTTATCCCAAGAAGCCAAGCTTCAGCCTCTTGTCCAGTCTTTATCTCACCATCAAATGTAGGAGGTTTAGCTTTCCTAAATTTATCTCGAGAGCGATCCCTATGGTGCCTTCTTCTTTTCCTTTTATGAGAAGATGAACTTGTATCTCCACTGGATTCTTCAGAGTCAGATGAACCACTGGAAGTCCTTCTCCTCCTCCTAGTGCTACTTTTACTACCTTCGGGTATTGATGTACCTTTTCTAGAATCTATCTTTCTCTGCAAGTCTATCAAACTCTGCAACATGGAAGCATTCAACTAATGCTGCTTTTCCTGGGCTTTAATCAAGCTTCTCATGGTGGTTGCAACCTCGGACGGTGTCTCCTGGAATCTTCTTCCATTAGACTCTATGTCGTCATTTCCATTGCGGATATTTTCTCCCATGGCATCTCCTGCACTCTCATAAGAATCTCGAGCATCATATCCGTCATGGGTTCTCATGACCGAACCACCTCTTGCTTTCCACACTATTCTTTCTTGGAATACTGCTCTTGGAAGTGATCTATAATTCTGTAAATGTGTAAGTGGCAAACCGTTAGATGCATATCATTAATATAAATCAAAACCACTTACCTTCCTCTAGAGAAACATAATAATAACAGTTTTGCTTAAAAACACAAAATATTCTCTTCTTCCTTTTCATCCCTATGACCACTGACAATCTACGGAAAGCCTACTGAAAGGTAGTTGAAAACTGCTTGAAAAATCATTGAGAAGTTCTCTCGAAAACCCAAATCTCCTTTGGCCCAATCGAACATCCTCCCAATTATCTTTCCGACACTTCGGTGGTCAAAACACCTAACTCATCGGTGGTCTGTTTATTTATTTCCCTCCGGTGTGTCAGGTCCGTAGTGATCTAACCCTCCGAACTGTAACGACGATGCCAAGGTCTATCCATCGGCGGTTTCATCAGCTAAGGTCTTCCATGGTATCGGCGGTCAGACACGTTATTCATCGAGTGCGTAATCCCTTGGGAAGCCGCAACGACGAAAAGTGATCTCACTACGGGTTCCACTGACATCTATCGGCTATCGGACCTACTATCCATTGGGAGGATAGTGTCTTAGACTACCGCAACGACGGATTTATAACCCTCGAATTCTTCCGATCGGCGGCCAACAAACCTTCTAGGGTTTCCACGGATCACAACTTGTCGGCGATTAGAGCGACTAATCTTTGTGACATCGGTGAGTGGAAAGACTAATGCATTAGCGGAATAGTTCCCTCGGTAGCTACAACGACGGACTGACAAACAACTAAATTCTTCTGCGGTGTCGATGATTGCAACAACTATTTTTCGTCGACGGCATCGGCGGTCCGAACAACTAATTTCTTCCGGTGTCTGCTGCCGCATCGGCGGTTCCATCATCTAAATTTCGCGATGATTCCCATACTTAGAGAAATTTTCAAAACTTTTCTCTTTAGTCTTCTTTTCCGCCGCTTCATCGGCTCAACCATCTCTTATTCTTCGCCGATCCGTTTAACTATCTGTCGAAGAAAGCTTCCTTTATCTTGCACTGACTCCATCGGCTCCATCATCCCCTATACGTTGCCGATCAAATCAAACGTTTGTCACCGCCGTATCGACGAATTAAACCTCAATACTTCCGCAGTGTCGGCACTCTCGAGCACTAAACGCCACCGTAGTTATGTTATCTGAACTCGAAGCCACTATTCACTAAACGCCTTGGCATCGACAAGTGGAAAGACTAATGCATCAGCGAGATAGTTCACTAACCAGCGGCAACGGTGGATGCTCGAACAACTAATTTCCACCGATCAGCGCTCCGACCATCTATCTTTCGCCCATCACCAATGGTTTTCCACACTTAAACAAAATTTCATTTTTTTTTCTTCCTTCCATGTCGGTGATCCCATCCTCTAGTCATTGGCGATCCCATCCTCTAGTCATCGGTGATCCCAACCACTAACATTTTCCGATGGCCAATGATCTTGTGCCTTAGAAAATTTTTGGAACTTTCCTCCTCTGTCTTCTGCCGCATCGGCCGTCGGATCAACTATCTTCTGCGGCATCAGCGGTCGGAGGCTCTACTCGTCGGAAGCATAGTTGCCTAGCCATCCGCAACGGCGGTGCACAATCAACCAATCTCTTCTCGTGTAGTCCTTAAACTTTCGCCGTATCAACAACATAATGATTTAAGCATCAGCGATGCGATCAACTAATCATCGCCAATCACCGATGATTTCGCTACTTCATAAAAAATTTCCAAATTCCTCTCCCTCGCTGATCAATATACTATCCTCCACTGACGTGTCATCATCGATTCCTTCAACTAAGTGGCGTTGATTGCCGATAATCAGCATCGGGTGGTCTTCAAACTAATTCTTCTGCTGTGTCGGAAGAACTTCTCACTGAGTTCTCCAATGCACCGACGATTTTAACACTTAAGCATAATTTCGCTAAACCTTCCGCCATCGGTGGGCTTCAAACTAACACTTCCACCGTGCCGGAGGAACTTTGCACTAAGTTCTCTGATGGGCCAATGAGCGACGAACGCAATTCCTTCCACAATCTTCTTTCGATTGTCGTACATCAGGTGACCTTCAGAATATCTTTTCCGCTGCATCGGAATAACTTCACACTAAGTTTTTCGATGAGCCAACAATTCTGGCACTTAGAAGGTTTTATGAATTTTCTGTCAGTCACCCATTTCCTCCCAGTTTCTTCTGGGCAGTAAGCAACCTGCCTCGGTTAACTAATATTTTCATGGCCCTCTGAGGCCCAATTGCTGCAACATAAGATCTGTCACTGCATCTTCATGGCCCATTTAGGCCCATGCTGCAACCAGAGCTATGATACTACACTGTAACATCCCCGACCCTCCGACTGGCGAAGAGGATGCTACCACACACCAAATCAACCGGGAATCTAGCCCCATGAACATGGACATACATACATATAATGCTGAAGCAAGATAATTAAATAACATAAAACATACTACAGAGCATGATCGTTCATATACACAATGGAAGCAAAACATCTCAATCAGCATTCAACATGTACATCATCATTCATCAATAATAAATATGATTGCAGACACAAGTTAGGTAAGAATACTTATCTTATAAAGAACTTGTGCCACAACCAGCTATGTCGCTGCAACGTTACACCCAACCATAGGCCCGTGTGCTCTTTAATCTCTCAGCAACGCTGCCACCCCTGAGCGGGGCATGATTCCCCAAGGAATAAGGAACTAGTAGGCTTACACAAATCCAAGGATAACAACGCCAAAAGGGTACACAGTTTAGCCAAGTCAACACAGTTGGGTTTATCATGTGAACAACAAATCAGCCAAGCCAACCAAGTTGGGTTTATCAAGCCATCTAGGAGCTGGGGAAAGGATAAATGCTAAGTTGGTGAGCCCATTTAAGAGTTACAGACACCGAAACCAGAACCAACCTAGCTTCTAAAACACCCACACACACACCCAACATAAGGAAATCAGTCCTTTCTCTACAATGCAGTCCCTCAGACCCTGATATCCCTTCCAGTGCTATTCAGGGGTTGTGGAGAAGAAAGCCAGCCCACTAGCTCTGTCTGTGTGGTTCCTAACCCACCAGGTTTATCAAGCACATCAGGCCCTCATTCACCACTCCAATGCATTCCGAGGACAAAACCACTGTGTGCATGCAGCAAACCAACTATTAAGCTTTAACAGGGGAAAAGCAACTCCTTGGATCGTTCTTGGCCCTATCATGGCCAAAACGATCCCATAGCCGCCTACCGTAGCCAATTCATAAGGGAAAATGTAGCCAAAAAAGGTGGAAAACAACAAGAGAAAACCACAACAATGACTCATGATGAAGCAACAGAACGTCGTACAGTCCAGACATAGCAGCAACGTTGGAAACAATGGTGGAGTAAAAACACAGACTCTATGTAGGAGCATGAGGAAGTACAGATCCGTAGACTAACAGTCGGTGAGGAAGAGGAGAACAAACCCCCACACAAGGATTGTAATCCCTTTCAACTCCACTCTGCATGGGAAAAAAGAACAGCTCACGATCCCAGATAGTGGGCAGACCATTCGCAACCCAAAAGGCGCATCATGGAGAGAGTGCAGGCGTGGGTGTAGTGGTTTTCCTACCAGCAATTAGATGCCCCAACTAACAACAGAACAGTTAAGGTGGTGGTTGGATGAGACAAAGAAAGGTGAGAAAATCAAACAGGGTGGTGACACATGGCTTTTCCCCCATGGGTTCAAGGTTTAACATCCCCGTCCTTACCCTTAGGAAATCATGCCCCTTCTCAATATGGTTGCAGTGAACATAGCTGGTTGGGTTCATTTAATTAAAATGAACATTTACATGATGCCACAATTTAATACGTGTCGTATGTCCCGATATACCATTGGTGACAATTCCAATCTGAAACATAACATAACCAAATTGATGGTGGGGCGTTGGCCTTTATCTCCGCACCATAATTATTTACAATATATATATATATATATCATGTATATTTAATGCATCGGGGTCAAAACCAGGGTGTTACATAAACCAATTCTTCTGCTTAGGCATAACCAAATCTAGCACCATAAGGCCCTCCACCTATGGTGCTGTAGAACCCATTACCGAATTAAGGAGTGGTTGTGACCCAACCATTGGTACAACAAAATACCACAACCACTTCTTCAATGCAACCCATCGATCCTTGTGTCCATCATCTTATGACATTTTCATCTGACGTCAACTTACAGACTCAACGCAATGAATATGGCTCCACCATGAAAACCATTAATCCCTCCATGACATATACCTCCAATTCTCTTAATATATCCTTACCTTTGTCGATACGATGGGACTGCCAAAGTCACTAGGTTCCCTCGGAATCATGTTGCAAACAATCCCAATGCTAGAGCCGCTCTCAATTACAGTATTGTCAATGACTTGTCCTAGTCTCCCTCTGCCATGTCCGCTCTGGAAGTCCTGAGAACTTGTCCTCTGCAACAAAAAGAATTTTTATCTACTTTAGGTGTTGTTGATCCCTATGACTCCAAGTTGATCACTTTCGACTTGGATTAAGGAGAACCTTGGATGCCTTCATCTGCATCCTTCCAAGTTCCCATCTCCATTTAGAATTTTCTCATTCGTCAATGTATCATCGACAAGGGTGCATCCACTTGCGTTATGTCAACCTTTGTTTGACAAAATCTAGTATCCTCAACTCTTCAACCCTCAACCACCACCCTATGTGGTTACGGTGGCCGCGTTTCCCAACCACAAGGAGTTCTCACAAATTTCCTCATTGAGTTGGAAGGTGAAACTATGTTGATCGACATCGAGGTTGTGAATGCTCAGCTATATTATAACCTTCTTCTTGTACATAGTTACATGTACACGATGTGAGTCATTGCTTCAACTGTCTTCTGACTCATGATGTTCCCCCATGATGAGAAGATTGTGATCATTGACCAGTTGATGTACTACGATCCTAAATGACTGACCACTCCAAAGCATGTGCTCCCTACCATCGACACCACCAGTGACAGTGTATTCATCCCCTCCATGTCTACCATTGGTCCAAGCCTATTTACCAACACCCTTTTCACTGACACATTTTTGTCCCTACCACCTCCCCCATCTATGACTAAAATATCGGATTTGTGTACCATCACATCCTGTAAACTTTTGACCTCATCCGCAGCCCCAACCACATATTGTGCCCACAGCTAGTATTTCTCCAGGAAATTATTGGGGTACGTTTCCTATACACACCATCTTGTTTCTCATTCCACCCTCTGGAATCATGAGTAAACCAGTCATGGCTACTCTTAACCTTCTGGGATTAACTTTGGGCATTCTAGTGTTGTACCTCGATCCACCCAACCCTACCCTGACCCCACAAATCGTGCTAACACCAGTACAACCTATCGATACAGTCTCACATCCATCTCTTGGTACACAACCAACAGCTCCTTCACCCACTCATGCACCCCCTCCCCTTATGAAGACTAGGTGAAACTCACCAAAATCCCCCGCAGAACCATGCCCACCTCCTACTTGTGCCTTATGTGACATCCTCAGCCATGCTACTCAAAATTGTCTCAATTTACCATTTATTCGCAACCACGTGCACACAATAGTAGAGGTCAACGACACTCCAGTTGTTAATGTACTAAACATACATGCGGTCAAGAACAAATAGTTACATATGAACCACTCATGTGAAGTTTGTGGCCTCTATGGTCATTATTCCCATCATTTCCCAAACCTTCCCGAGTATCATTCCCTCCTCGCTAATTTTCACAAGCACTTCCTTGAGTTTGAAATCACTGTCCTCGAAGAAATCCACCTTTTGTCTTCTTTCTTGGATACCACTAACACCATCTTTATGATCTCAACTTCCATTCTTTATTCCCCCTCATCGACTGTGAACGATCCCTTTGATCTATGAAGGCTCCACTTTCGTAATGACGAATAGATCCTTGAAGCTCTCACAACTGTTGAGTATCCTTGGGATGACCTACACCATCACTCATTTTTCATCCCCCATGAACCTTCCTCATCATCGAACCAGTTCTCTATTGATTCAAAAGATTTTATTCATGGAAGTGTCAAATGGTTCAAAAACCCAATCCTGGCCCCCGAAGCCTTTGAGGAAGGTAATATTTCCAATATCTCACCAACCATCTGCCACGTCCCTGCCCCTCTACTAGAGAGAGGACGCGACTATTGCTGCTATCTAATTCGGACAACTAGCCCCATGAACATAAATTTAAATGCATGAAGTAATAAAATGCACATATGCATAAATGTTTAACACACAACGGAAGAAAATCCATTCGATTCATTCACATGTTCATTGTAATTCATTATCAAATGTAAATGCAGAGATTTAAACACAAGAATACTTATCTTATGAAGAAGCTAGTCCCGCAACCAGTTATGTCACTGCAACGTTCCACCCAACCATAGGCCAATGTGATCCTTAATCTCTCAGCAACACTGCCACCCCTGAGCTGGGCATGATTCCCACAAGGAATAAGGGAACACTAGTAGGCTCACACATAGCCAAGGATACCACAAAATTCATCCAAGCCAACACAGTTGGGTTTATCAGGCTGCAAATGAGATGGATAGGCTGACTGCTAAGCTAGTGAGCTCCCCAATAGAGAAATGGACACCTACACCAAATCTAGTATGGATTCTAAACATCTACCCACCCAACACAAGGAAGCATCCCCTTATCTACTACACAGTCCCTCGGGATATGCCTTCCCTTCCAATGCTATTCAAGGTGTGCAAAGAATGAAACCATCCCCCTAGATCTGTCTGTGAGGTTCCTTCACACACTAGTTTTATCAAGCACGTCAAGCCCCATTTCCACTCCCAATGCAATACAGACCAAAGAAAAAATGCATACACAACAATATACATAATTTATGGGCCAAGGAGAATAGTTCGGCAACAAAATGAATTGCCAATATGGGTGAAAACATCCCCCTAACAACAATTCATATCCCAGGGACATTTTGGCCCTAACGTGGCCAAAAACGAATTCATCAACACCCAAGAGAACGTGGTCTCTCCTCCAAATCACTGGGCAACACAAAAATTATTCCCAGCTGGGAGATCAATGGAGAAAAAACAACAAAAACGTTGGGGAAGAGACCCACCCATAGATCATCACAAAAATGAAATTCCTAGCCTGAGGAAAATGAAGAAACGATTGCCCAGTGAGGGAAAAGATACACAGTAGACCCAAAAACGAATTTCACACACAGAGAAATTTCTAGTAGTTTGAGAGAGCCCCAACGTGAATGACCGACGATGAGGAAAACGTCTAGGAGCCCCAAAATCATGAATGAAAACACACAGCAAAAAAATCGTGAAGGTAAAAACAGCTCCCCAGCTATCTGCGTGAGGAAAATGGAAAATGGGATTGTGGTCTCTTCTCCTCCTGCCCACGTGAGGATGAATGTGCTCCTTGGTGGAGTGTACATGTGGGCAAGGACTGACAATCCTGCCACACACCACTTCCCATGCAAAAATATTTTCCAAGGGCAATAACTGCCCCCAACTAACTCTAGAGGATTTAATTTGGTAGTTGAGACAAGAATAAGACAAAAAAGGTTGTTGAATGAGACAAGGGATAAAGGGTGAGTAAGACAAAACATAGGTGACAACTAAATGGGCTCACCTCTTGACACTTAGATTTTCCCCAATGGCTCCCAAGGGTTAGACATTCCCCCCCATATACTTAGGAAATCCTGCCATTTTAATTATGGTTGCATTGACATAGCTGGTTGTGGGTATTTTAATTAAAATGCATATTTACATGGTGTCCAACATTATATCGTTCCTGGATAGCACAAAATACTATCGGCATCAATTTTAATTTCCTAAACATGAAACGATAATACATGGCGAGGATTTTTCCTTTAGCTCCTTACCATGATTAATTACAATATACACATCATATACATTTTAACGCAGTCGGGGTCAAAACTGGGGTGTTACATTCCCCTCCCCCTTCAATAGCATTGTCCTCAGTGCTTTACAAAATTGAACAAAATGATACACTCACATCGCCTTAGTGCTCTGCAGAATTGAACAAAAATGGATGTGCCAATCGCATGGCATCCTCCAGCTCCCATGTAGCCTCTTCAGGACCATAGTGCTCCCATTGCATCTTTACCTGCCCTATGGCTCGGTTCTGAAGCATTGTGACCTTCCTGTCAAGGATGCGCATTGGCTCGATTTGGAACTCTCCCTCGGGTTCCACCTGAATCACATCCCAATTTATCACATGGTTAGGATCATGTACATATTTCTTAAGAAAAGAAACATGAAAAACATTATGAGCTCTAGTGCTAGCAGGCAATGCAAGTCTATATGCAAGTGGCCCTATTCTTTCAAGCACTTCAAATGACCCAAAATATCTAGGTGACAGCTTGGCACGACTTCCAAGCTTCAAGGAACTCTTCTTTTCCCTCACTCTACGGTAAACATGATCTCCAACACTGAACTCTCTGTCCACCCTATGCTTATTTGCATAGCTTTTCTGTCTTTCTTGGGCTGCTTTTAGATTCTTCCTAATCTTTACAACCTTTTTCTCCTTGTCCTTGAGCAATTCTGGACCAAGCACAAACTTATTCACTGGATTATCCCAAGTCATTGGTGTGCTACACCTTCTACCATACAAAGCTTCATATGGACTCATCCCCAAGGATGCTTGCTTTCCATTGTTATAATCAAATTCTACCAAGTGTAAATAATATTCCCACTTGGTTGGTTTATCCATCACATACATGCGAAGCATGTCTTCAAGCACCTGATTGACTCTCTCTGTCTGAGCATCAGTCTGACGATGGTAGGAAGTGCTGAAATTCAACTTTGTCCCCAAATCTGCAAACAACCCCTTCCAAAAATTGGGAGTGAACTTGACATCTCTATCAGAGACTATTTCCTTAGGCAATCCATGCAATTGAAAATATCCTTCAGGAAGATATTTGCAATGTCATCAGTCTTATGCGTAGACTTAACCGGTATGAAATGTGTTTCCTTTGTCAACTTGTCCACCACAACCATGATGGAATCATGTTGTCTCCAAGTCATTGGCAATCCTGTAATAAAATCCATGGGAATAACTTCCCATTTCCATTCTGGAACTGGCAAAGTCTGCAACAAACCTGCAGGGTGTTTATGCTCAACCTTTACTTGGTGACATTTCATGCACCTTGAAATATATTCAGCTGTGTACTTTTTCATTCCTGGCCAAAAGTACTGCTTTCTAGCTGTAGCAATTGTCTTCTGATATCCTGGGTGACCAGAATATGGAGCTTGATGGATTTCATCCATAACAACTCTCCTCAAATCTGCTACATTTGGAATATAAATTTTTCCTTTATAAGTAAGAAATCAATATTCTTCCATTTTATATCCCTCATACCTCTTCTTAATACTTTGTTCTTCTGCCCATGAAGTAATGCCTCCACATCTTGAGAGCATGTACTACGGTTGCAAGTTCTAGATCATGAGTGGCATAGTTATTCTCATGCTCCTTATGCTTTCTTGACTCGTAACATATCACGTGGTTGTCTTGCATAAGGACTCCTCCAAGCCCTTGTCCACATGCATCAGTACACACCACAAAAATTTTCTCTGGGTCTGAAACTTTCAATACTAGTGCACTGGTGAGAAGATTCTTCAACTGCTGGAAGCTTTCTTCACACCTTGATGTCCATTCAAAATTTATCCCCTTCTTTTGCAAAGAAGTGATGGCATGTGCAACTTTGGAGAATCCTTCAATGAATCTCCTGTAGTATCGTACTAGTCCCATAAAAGATCTTACATCTGTCACATTTCTTGGAGTAAGCCAATTCATAATGGCTTCAATCTTTTCAGGGTCCATAGATATACCCTCTTCTAAGATAATGTGACCCAAATACTGAATTATATCTCTATAGAACTCACACTTCCTCAGCTTTGCACACAGTTGATGCACCCTGAGAAATTGCAATGTCAATCTCAAATGCTCTTCATGCTCTTCCTCATTCTTAGAATAAATAAGAATTTCATTAAGGAAAAAAAGAACAAACTTGTCAAAATACCTGTTGAAGACACTATTCATAAGGAACATAAATGTAGCTAGTGCATTTGTGAGACCAAATGTTACCACTACAAACTCATAATGTCTATACCTTGTTATAAAGGTTGTCTTATGAATGTATTCATCCTTGATTCTTACCTGATGGTAACCAAACCTCAAGTCAATCTTGGAAAATACCCTTGCTCCTCTCATTTTATCAAAGAGGTCATCAATCCTAGGGAAAGGATATTTGTTCTTCACAATGACTTTGTTCAGTTGTCTGTAATCAATACAGGACCTGAGTGTACCATATTTCTTCTTTACAAACAGAACTAGTGCTCCCCAAGGAGACACACGCGACTTGATATACTTCTTTTCCAGCAACTCTTGCAGTTGCATTTTCAACTCTAGCATTTCTGGTGTACTCATCATGTAGGGTGTCTTAGACACTGGTGCTACTCTTGGCACAAGTTCAATTTTGAAATCAATGTCCCTCTTTGGAGGTAGCCCCAGAATCTCATCGAGAAACACATCCCTAAATTCCTGCAACACATGAAAGTCCTCCAACCTAGAAGTTTCATTCTCTGTTGCCTCCAAAATATGAGCTGCATACAACTAACAACCTTTCCTACAGAACTTCTTCAACTGCATTGCTGAAATCTGCCTCACAGAAATCACCTTTGGAATGGCTTTCACAATCCTTGAGTTTCCTTCTTCATCCAAGCACTCAAACGCCTTATTATAACAGTCAAAATTTACTCTGTGAGCTTCTAACCAATCCATTCCAATGAGAACATCATAGGAACCAAGTGGTAGAACATTCATATCGACACAAGTGACCAATCCATTCATGACCAATGGAAATTTCTCTACCACTTCACTAACCTTTCTCTTAGTTCCAGTGGCTAGTTGAACTAACCAAGATTTGCTATGCTTTACTTTCTTAAAAGCACAAATCTCCACTACTCTAGGAGTAATGTAACTGTGAGTAGAACCAGGGTCAAGAAAAATTTAAACATATTTCTCAACAATCTTACCTGCAAATTCAACCACAGTTGACTGGTGATCTGCCTGGTGGTCCTCCAGTGCTGCATAAATCCTTGGGACGGCCCTTACTGCTTGACTCACTGTTTCTGCTTCTTGAATGTTGTAAGCTAGCCTTGCACTCTTATTCTCGAGTGGAAAATTCCTGCGCATGTGGGGTCCTCCACATTTCCAACATTGGAGTGGTTCTTTGTTCTGCTGTGGATCTCTCGGTTTCTCTCCCATCGCTCTGGCTGGCTGCTTCTCAGCTTATGATGGTTGCTTCTGTTGATTCCTGAAGTTAGAAGGTTTGAAACCTTTCTTCCTTTGGTCAGACTTCTCATTCTTCTTGTCCTCCCATGTCTTATGATAATCAGGTTTACCTTTGCTTTGCTCATAGAAATACTTAGCTTTCCTTATTGCTTCTTCAAGAGTTCTAGGTTCATAAAACTCAATTCTGTCTTTGTAAGACTGAGGTAATCCACTCAGGAAACACTGGATTTTCACTTTTTCATATTTGATGTACCTGACATACCTCAATAGTTCCAAGAACTTATTTGCATACTCTTCCATGGTCTGCTGTCCCAATCTCAGCTCATGGAACTCCTTAATCTTGTCATCATGGTACCTGTCAGAGAGGTACTTCTGCTTGAAGTATTGAACTGTTTCCACACAATTCTTCTTTTATTAACCTTCTTTACTTGTCTGTGGTGTTCCCACCATATGGATGCTCTTCCAGTCAAATTGAATATAGATACCCTTGCTTTCATATTTCCATAGTCGTCTTGAAATTGGAAATATTTCCTCATCCCAAGAAGTGAAGCCTTTGCTTCTTGACCTGTCTTGATCTCACCATTAAAAGTTGTAGAAATTCAGGCCAGCAATAGATTAATTTTACCCACAACAATTATCAATTGATCATGCAAAATTGCTAACAAGAGAGACTGAATATGGAGCTGTAACACAAAATTATATTAACTGAGTGTATAATGGCCAACCCTGTAATAACATAGGTTGCTGAATATATAGAATACATCAAGAGGTCGAATGCATAAGGAGGCATCCAAAACTAGCATAAAGCAGACTTACTCAGAATAGGCAAATCCCCCATAGGTGTAAAAAGTTGATCCCAAATATGTCATGGAGCTCACGAATTTGCAAGGGCGCATGGGCAAGCTAAAGAGTAGTGGAATGGCAGCTCATACATGCTTTTTCATGGAGAAAAGAGTGGAGGATGAAGAGGACAAAAAACTTGTTCACCTCACCTAGTCTTGCTTTCCTATGTGCCTTAAAACACTGAAAAAGCAGGCAATAAAGCAGAAAAAGCAGAAGGGCACCTAGGAGGCCAAGAATAAAGCAAATTTGATTCCTAAGGCTTTCCCAAGCACTACATGAGTCAAAGATGGCAAGTTTTACCTCTAG
>LPNX010385795.1:125186-139968 GCA_001517045.1 Pseudotsuga menziesii | reverse complement strand
CCATTTTGCTGTGGTGTGTAGGGGATAGAATGCTGCATCTGAATACCTACATCTACACAATAGTTAATAAAATCAGACTTGACATACTCACCACCATTGTCATATCTGAGGACCTTGAGTTTTCTTCCACACTGGTTTTCAACCAAAGCCTTAAAGACTTTGAATAGGCCAAAAACTTCAGACTTGTGTTTCATGAAGTGAACCCAACAATACCTGGAAAAATAATCAATAAAGGTCAATGCATATTTGGCCTGACTCATGGACATATGAGGGAATGGGCCAGCAACATCACTGTGAATCAGCTCGAGGGGTGCAGAGGTTCTCTCATGACTAGCTTTCTCAAACTTATGCTCTGGGTGTTTTCCTAGGATACAGCCTTGGCAGACTCCTTTGGAAAATTTTATCTTGGGAAGCCCTATGACCATTTCTTTCTCACTAAGATCAGACAGATACTTGTAATTTAGATGGCCAAATCGTTCATGCCATAGCTTGCTAGCTTCATTAGCATGGATAAGAAGAGCATAGGGGTTTGAGTAAGGTAGGAAGTGTGAAAACATGTATACCTTTTGAGCATGATTTGCTACTCCTTTTGCAATGACTCTACCACTTGAGATTTCTGTGATCTCAACTTCACCGGGGGAGAATATGACTTTCTTAGGAGACCCAGTGTGGGTCATCTGGTACACTGACAGAAGGTTGGAGGCAAGACCAGGGACATACAACACATTGTTGAACTGACCATGATCAAGATCAATCCTTCCTTTGCCTTTACTTTCAGTGAGAGAGTCATCTCCCAGTACAATAGATGGTCCTTTCGACATATCCAGTGAGGAGAAGGCCTCCTTAGTCGAAACCATGTGTCTTGAAGCTCCAGAATCTATGATAAAACTGGGTGAGCTTGATGTGCCAGCAACTAGAGCATGAACTCTCTCTCTGTCATCTGAACTTGATCCTCCTTCTCTCTTCTTTGAGATTTCTGGAAGGGAGATGCCATTCTTCTCCAGGAGATTGGTCAGCATATCAATCTGCTTTTTCATATAAGAGCTTTCAGTGTGATTGCCCTTCGAACAGTATGAGCACTTGTTCATTTCACCTTTGTTTTTCTTCTTCTGGGTATTTTTCTTGGTACCTTGTTGATCCTCTGGAGACTGCTTCTTGTCTCTCCTTTCCTCAGGTGGCTTTTTAGCTTTCTTTTTTCTTTTTGAATCCACCCTCGAATCTCCAGCAATCAAAGCTTGATCTTTGGATGGTTTGATGGTGCCCATCATCACCAGCTTGTCTTGTTCTTGTGTGTGAGATTCCATGAAATTTGCAAGGCTAGGCATCTTCCAGGTTCGAGCTGTGAGTTTTGTGGCATAGAAGGTCGAAACAAAGACTGAGTAGTCAGGTCCTAGCTTTGAGAGGATGGCCAATACGAGCTGATCATATTTCTTTTCGATACCACACTGCTTCAGCTGCAAAACTAGTGCTTTGAACTTGGAGAAATATAGCTGCAGGGATTCAAAGCTATTGGGACTCAGAGAAATCAGCTCATTTTCGATCTGATGTCCCCTCATCTCATCTGTCTTTCCAAAAAGATCATAAAGCTTCTCCCATACTTGATCTGGTGAAGTATTCCATCGAGATGGAAAAGGAGGTCTCGGGAAATACTGAGACATAGGAGGCCATAGGCCTCATCTCTCCGATTGTGCCATTTGATCTTCTCTGCAGCTGCATTGGGATCTGCTTCTGTTGCCATAGTCACCCTGTAGAGGCATTTCTCTCTCAACAAGATCTCCATCTCTGCTTTCCATTCAAAATAGTTGAAGGGAGTCAAGATAGTTTTCTGTGAATCCATAGCTTTAGAAAATCTGTCCTGGCTGTCAGTAGAAGGCTCCCAGTCTTGATGTCGAACCTGCAAAACAATTTTTGAAGGAGAGTAACAACCTATAATGGCTCTGATACCATGTAGAAATTCAGGCCAGAAATAGATTAATTTTACCCACAACAATTATCAATTGATCATGCAAAATTGCTAACAAGAGAGACTGAATATGGAGCTGTAACACAAAATTATATTAACTAAGTGTACAATGGCCAACCCTATAATAACATAGGTTTCTGAATATATAGAATACATCAAGAGGTCGAATGCATAAGGAGGCATCCAAAACTAGCATAAAGCAGGGTTACTCAAAATAGACAAATCCCCCATAGGTGTAAAAAGCTGATCCCAAATCTATCATGGAGCTCACGAATTGGCAAGGGCGCATGGGCAAGCTAAAGAATAGTGGAATGGTAGCTCATACATGCTTTTTCATGGAGCAAAGAGTGGAGGATGAAGAGGACAAAAAACTAGTTCACCTCACCTAGTCTTTCTTTCCTATGTGCCTTAAAACACTGAAAAAGCAGGCAATAAAGCAGAAAAAGCAGAAGGGCACCTAGGAGGCCAGGAATAAAGCAGATTTGATTCCTAAGGCTTTCCCAAGCGCTACATGAGTCAAATATGGCAAGTTTTACCTCTATGGATAGGCAATTAGCAACTTGCACAAGGTGGGACACATGAACTAGGCAAATAAGACAAAAATAAATGAATTAATGTCTAAGTGGGTAAACTATGGGTTGATTATTCTAACAAAGTAGGAGGCCTTTCCTTTTTGAATTCATCTCTTGAATCGTTCTTGTAACGTCTCCTCCTCTTACTCCTGCGAGATGGGGAGCTCGAATCCCCACTGGGTTTTTTAGAATCATATGACCCACTGGTAGTCCATTTTGGATTATTCCTTCTGTCCCTAGAATCCCTCCTGGAGACATGGGACCTTTTATGGGAATCTCCCCTGACGCTACTCCTTCTTCTTTCTGGATTAGCTGTCTGATGCCCAGAGTTGATCTGTCCCTAGATGTCTATCAAAATCTGGAGTATAGCTACATTTATCTAATTTTGATCTTCTTGAGCCTTAAGCATCCTTTCATTGTCTTCTCTGCAACTTTGCAAATCCACCCTTAGGCTCCTCATGGTGGCTGCAATATCTGGGGGACTCTCTTGATTTCTCCTCCCATTGGACTTTGTCTCGTCATTTCGAACTATGAAATTTTCTCCCATAGCATATTCCTTGAACTCATAGGGGTCATGTGCATCATTCATGTCATCGATTCTCATCTTGGCCCAACTAAGAACGAATTTTTGAAACTGCTCTATGCGAAATGTTTCCTTTGAAGGTGACTGTAATTCTGCAAAATGTGTTGATAAACACAACTGTTAGCTACATAAAAATCTCACAAGTTCATAATTACTTACCTGCATTTGGAAAATGCTATATTGACAACTCTATCAAAACACAGAATTTTCTTTTTACAAAGAGCGAGTGTCTCAAGGGGACGATGGGGGTCAAGGGGGATTTCCCCCTTGTGGATTTTGCAGGGCGGGCTAAGGGCAGCACCCTCGTTTTTTTTTTGTAAATATTTGATTTTCACGCAATCTGGCGGATAAGATCGCTGCCATTTTTCATCTTTTTGGTCCCTGTAAATCCCACTGAAAACCTGCAGAAATTCTCTGTTTCGGGGAAACTAAGCTTTTCCATTTGATCGACAAAACTTACTGAAGTTTTCCGACATATCGGGTCGACTAACCTATTCCCTTATGACATGTCGACAAAGCTCCAGTTTCCCACCCGATGTGTCGGATGAACTCAGACAAATCATCCAAATGGATCCCCTCCGATGAGTCATCCGCTTCATCGGGTCAATGTTGACAACTCTTCAGACGTGTCGGGTGAGTCTTCATTTCTCTTCCGACGCTTCAGTGGATCGATCTTCTTTTCTCTTTCGATGCCTCGTCGGATCAATCTTCTTTTCTCTTTCGACACGCATCGCAAAACTTCTTCTGAGAGACATCGTAAAGTTATCCAAGATGCCTCAGATATATTCTCCTGAGATCCATCAAAAATCTATCCAAGATGCCTCAGAGAGCTTCTCCCGAAAGCCATCGGAAAGATTTTCCTGAGATTTCCTATGCTTAGAAAAAAATTTGAATTTTTCTTCTCCTCTTCCTCTTTCTGCCGCCGTGTCGGCTCCCTTCTGGCCAGCCTTGCCGACACCTAGGCTCCACTTCGATGACCCCTTCATATTTTCTCATTTGCAATCATCGGCAGCCCTTCAACAAACTGAGTTGACGTATCGTCTGGCTTCAACAAACATCTTCCAATGGTTTTGACAGTTAGAAAATTTTCAAAATTTTTCTTTCCATTTTCCTTATCAGCTGGGTTTTGGGTTTGTTAGCCAATGTATCGGCTCATTCTAGCGGAGACCATCAGCTCCACCCAGCCAAGACCATCAACAAAACTCACCACTTCAAGCCGATGAGTGAAATATTCAAACTTAGAAAATTTTCAAAAAAATTCTCTTTGCTTTGGTTTCTTTGTCGGATGGACTTGGATAAGTCATTTGACATATTAGATGGACTCAACTAAGTCATCTGATATTTTCTATACTTATTTTGTTTTTTTGAAATTCTCCCTGTTAACCTGTGCTTGATAGGGGTTAATTCTGGCTATGTTAGTTGATTTCCTTGGCCCATAGAGGCCCAATATTGCAATCCCGAGGCTCTGTTAGCACACTGTGACATCCCCGCCCCTCTACCGGAGAGAGGATGCAACTATTGCTGCTATCTAATCCAGGAAACTAGCCCCATGAACATAAAATGAAATGCATGAAGTAATAAAATGCACATATGCATAAATGTTTAACACACAGCGGAACAAAATCCATTCCATTCATTCACATGTTCATTGTAATTCATTATCAAATGTAAATGCAAAAATTTAAACACAAGAATACTTATCTTATGAAGAAGCTCATCCCGCAACCAGCTATGTCACTGCAACGTTCCGCCCAACCATAGGCCAGTGTGCTCCTTAATCTCTCAGCAACAATGCCACCCCCGAGCTGGGCATGATTCCCACAAGGAATAAGGTAACACTATCAGGCTCACACATATCCAAGGATACCACAAAATTCATCCAAGCCAACACAACTGGGTTTATCAGGCTGCAAATGAGATGGATAGGATGACTGCTAAGCAAGTGAGCTTCCCAACAGAGCCATGGAAACCTGCACCAAATATAGCCTGGCTTCTAAGAATCTACCCACCCATTAACATAAGGAAGCATCCCCTTCTCTGCTACACAATTCCTCAGGCTACGCCTTCCCTTCCAGTGCTATTCAGGGTGTGCAAAGAAGAAAACCATCCCCCTAGATCTGTATGTGAGGTTCCTTCACACACTAGGTTTATCAAGCTCGTCAAGCCCCATTTCCACTCCCAATTCAATATAGACCAAAGCACAAATGCATACACAACAATATACATAATTTATGGGTTGAGGAGAACAGTTTAGCGACAAAATGAATTGCCAATATGGATGAAAACATCCCCCTAACAACAATTCATATCCCAGGGACATTTTGGCCCTAACGTGGCCAAAAACAAATTCATCAACACCCAAGAGAATGTGGTCTCTCATCCAAATTGCTGGGCAACAAAAAAACGATTCCTAGCAGGTAGATCAGTGGATAAAATGCAATAAAAACATTGGGGAAGAGACCCACCCATAGATCATCACAAAAACAAAATTCCAAGCCTGAGGAAAATGAAGAAATGTTGCCCACATTAGGGAAAATATACACAGTAGACCCAAAAACGAATTTCACAAAAAGAGAAACATCCAGCAGTTTGAGAGAGCCCCAACATGGATTCCTGATGATGAGGAAAACGTCTAGGAGCCCCAAAATCGTGAATGAGAACACACAACAGAAAAATCATGAAGGTAAAAAAAGCTCCCCAGCTCTCTGCGTGAGGAAAATGGAAAATAGGATCGTGGTCTCTCCTCCTCCTGCCCACGTGAGGATGAATGTGCTCCCTGGTGCAGTGCCCATGTGGGAAAGGACTGACAGTCCTGCCACACACCACTTCCCATGCAAAAACCTTTTCCCAGGGCAATAAATTCCCCCAACTAATTCCAGAGGATTTAATTTGGTAGTTGAGACAAGCATAAGACAAAAAAGGTTGTTGAATGAGATAAGGGATAAAGGGTGAGTAAGACAAAAGATAGGTGACAACTAAATGGGATCACCTCTTGACACTTGGATTTTCCACAATGGCTCCCAAGGGTTAGACATCCCCCCCCATATCCTTAGGAAATCCTGCCCTTTTCATTATGGTTACATTAACACGGCTGGTTGTGGGTATTTTAATTAAAATGCATATTTACATGGTGTCCAACATTACATTGTTCCTGACTAGCACAAAATACTATCGGTATCGATTTTAATCGCCAAAACATGAAACGATAATCCATGGCGGGGCTTTTTCCTTTAGCTCCTCACCATGATTAATTACAACATACACATCATATACATTTTAATGCAGTCGAGGTCAAAACTGGATTGTTACACCATCTAAGTCGACATATCAACGAAACCTAGCATAGTCAAGAATATCACGATCGGTGCTTCATGCTCTCCTACGGAAGTCACCTCCTACATGACACTTTTTCAAGAGTTTCATGATGTTTTCGCTTGGTCCTACACTGAAATTCTTGGGATTGATCTGTCTATCGTTGAAAATCACATCAACACATGGCCCGATGTTTCCCCCGTTCGCTAGATGCGCTAGATGCAATGACCCATCCACCCATCAAAGGCCCCTATCGTCAAATATGAGATAAACATCTGTGTAAAGCAGGCTTTATATATGCCATCGCATATACCACTTGGATTTCCAATATTGTTCCCGTTAATAAAAAAACAAGGAACCATTCGCATGTGTACCGAATTTCGTGATTTGAATTTGTCTTGTCCTAAATACAACTTCCCCACTTCATTTATCGACCGGATCATAGATGCATGTGCCAACAATTATTTTCCTTCATGGATGGATTTTTCAGGTTACAACAAAATCCAAATCCGCAAAGAAGATTAGTATAAAACCACCACCGATTTTACCCCATTCCATTTAGTCCACAGTGTGGATTTGGTTCTTCCCATTGAATGCCCGATTCTATCACTCTTCCTTGCTGTCAAACTTCTACCTAATACTTCATCATTGGAACAATGCCTACTTACGCTTGAACAAACCGATGAGGACTGTTGTGTCGCTCTCCAAATTATCAAAGCGACTAAGACCCGATTGAAGTCCCATTATGACTCCCATGTCCACCCACACACCTTTAACGAGGGGGACCTCATCCTCATCTATGATCAAGCCCGTGATAAGAATGGAAAATGGAAGTTTGAATCCATGTGGCATGGCCCTTATGTCATCCATCACTATCTCGGTAAGGGGGCATACCTCCTCACTGAATTCGAAGGTCGCCTCTTGAAGAATCCCTGCAACGGGCTCTACCTCAAGAGATTCTATTCCTAGGCTGACCAACCTAAATACCCTTGTATCATAGTTTTTCTTTCTTTTTTTGCATTGTTTTTACCATGAGTCTCACAGTTTGTTTCCTTGGTTGTTCCATATGTATCCTACCTCTCCCTCCTATGTTGGTTTTGCTAATGGAGCAAGTAGACCGTCTCCTAGTCTTGCTTGGAATGTGTGGGTCATTTATTCCCTGTCACATGAGTTGATCCATATCGACATAATGTGTGTTGGTATTGCTACCAACAACTAGGGATAATTTTAATAACACCCCAGAAATTTATATGCATAATAAATGGGTGAATCTCCTAATATATCAGGAAAATTGAAGGATATTTTATCCATAATATAATATGTATATGTGTGTGTGTGTGTGTTGCTAATATTTTATTCTATTAAAGAATCTTGTAAAATTGGTGAATCTTTCACTAAACTATAAGATATTGTAAAATCTTGGCGAATATTTCACTTAATTATAAAATATTGTAAAAACTTGGCAAATATTTCATCAAATTATAAAATATTGTAATGTCTTAGCAAACCTTTTGCTAGGAATACTCAACTTTTGATTCTTCAAATTACTAAGGTAGTGCAATAGAAGATCATATACCAAAGCTCAAATCTCTCAACTCCTAGACTCTCAAATGAAAAAATACATGAATGAGGAGAGGAGATATTTATTTATACATTTCTCAAGAAGCATTAGGTCACTCACAACTAGAGGTTTTGGTGAAGCACAAACACACTAACTAGATTCAGGAAAAGTTGGGACTCCACTTTTTATCTCATCCCTTAATGGTGCAACGAACATGTGGGACCCAAATCTTGACATATTGACAAACTGATAGAATTGAACACTTTACAATGTGGAGTGATTATGGCACCCACAAACTATTATTACAACGTGGATTATTATCGATGCCCACAACCTTAATATAGTGTATGAATTCCCTATTAGCTTATTTTCCAAATCTCTCATTTTTAAGCTACCCTTTAAGAAAAAAAACTGCTTATCTATTTATAGATGCGAATGCCACTTTTTCCTTTCTTTTGTTGACAATCAAAATATGAATTATTTCATTTGATTTAGAATTTTTAGAGTTAGTTAGAAACTTGCAATGGTTATTAGAAATAAGAACATACACTAACAAGAATATAAATCACAACAATGCATCATCACGCATATTATTAAAACTACTCTATTAAAGACTACTTTTTATCATATCAACTAAGGAGGTGTTTGTATCCATGTCCTTAAATTTTTTGAAAGGATCCAAAAAGTGGTAAAATTGTTTTATCACCCTCATTGAATGCAAAAGACTAGATATCAAATAGAATAATGTCTACATCTCAGGTCAAGCATGCATTGTACATATTATAAACAATCATGATGGAAATTAAGTATCATGTTCCAACTAAATAATAAATTTATCATACATAACTAGATCCATTTCTAGATGTTGATAGCAATTACACATCAAAACAAATCACCAAAAAGAATTTTATTGATGAATGACCCTTACAAAAAACAAAATATCGTAAAACAAGTACTGAACCCAACAAATTTAGGTCACGAATAAAATTGATGAACTTTGCAATGCAAATAAAAAAGTCTACCGGTCACGAACTTCTCAATACAAATAAAAGAATCTACAAGTGTGCTTTGGACAACTCTACAAGAAGACAACCAAAATAATGATCTTTCCATTGTAACCTCACCATTATAATCAACGTGCATTCATTTATATTACAAAAATCACAAAAATAAACAATAATAAACATAAAATATGAACATATACACTCTCGTTAACGCCTTATATCCAATAATAATTGTAGATCAAGATATTAATAAAACCACATTTTAAGCGACTGAGCCAAATTCAGTTTGAATATATATAAAACATGTGCGCCATCGAGAGTAGCATCCACTAACAACATATAAATGTTAGTCGATAGTTTAAACGTGACAAGGCATAAAATAAATCATATCTTTTGAGCTCTACAACACTTTCACAGACCAATACTCCTAGGATAAAATAAAACCCTCATAACACTGAATGAGTCCTAAGAATCAAGAGTTCCCTAGAATTCAACAGTCTCAAAAAGAATCCATGATACTAAAATCATGATAAAAGGTAAATGTATAATATAATAAACTGTTATAGTTGTGGATAATAATCTATTATGCCATGTTAACTATTGGATGAAAACGATGATGTGAGTTTGTATTCTCTAATAAATTGTATGTGCCACATGCCCCTTCAAGAATTGATATTTTTGCAATGGAGATGTTATGTGAAGAATAAAATGTCAAGAAAACTAAGAATGAAAAGTGGAATCGCATCAACGAGAACCTTCACCCTGCAAGCAAAATATGATGTGGGTGAACCATGAATCACGGTAGCATATAAATAGAAAAAAATAGGCCTTGATCTTCCCTCCAATACTGGAAATCAAGTGATGAAATAAGGTATCACATGAAATTCACTAAAAATACAGAAAAATGGAAGACAAAATATCCCGTGGGAGCCTCCATTATTGAAATTAGGGGCAAAAGAGTGATTTCACTAGATTTTCTCTAGAAATTGGGGGTGAAAGATAGATTGGAGGGAGATTTTACTAGGGCAATTTTTTTTTCATTTTCCTCATTAATATATAGGAGGCTATTCAGTTTGGATTTAGATTTTTTTAATAAATATTGGGCGAATATATTTTAGCCGAAAAAACCCTTTCCATATAAGAAAATAGCCCACTAAATTTTTCTAACCCCCCTAATATAACCCATGGGCTATATATAGCCCATAAAATTATCCATGGCAACAACCAGCCTGAGTATGATGTTGTCATTGGTCTCTTGACTACCAACATTCACTTGGGTATTCGTTGCTTTGATGTCTTCCTAGACTCCCATCTGCTTGTCGCCCAGTTGAATAACTACTACCAAGTACGTGATCCCTACCTTTTAAAAAATTTCGTGTGCACTAGACAGTTGGTTAGATATTTTGAATCCATTTCATTCACACATGTTCCAAGAAGTCTTAATAGTGTAGCAGATTGAATCATTAATGACGTTCTTGAGTTAATGACCTTCTTGAGTGGCAACTCAATCATCGCATATAGGAAATAAACTGCATTATGCATCATCATATAGTCATGCATACATATGCCATATACATCATATAGGCATATTCATCATCATAAAAAGAGACTCATAAAACACATAAAAACACAAAAATGTGCATCCACGTGCATCCATATCCTAATCTCACAATCAATTTGGTATCTCCAAACAAGTACAAAAAAGAGAAGCCCGCATGCTTTCCCATTCGATAATACAAATAATACAAAAATTCCCCATGCTCAACAACATTGGGGGGGGGGACCACATGTTGTTAATCTAAGGATGAGTCCTACGACTTTGTCTCCTCTTCGGTATCATCCTCATCCTCCGAGATCTCCTCCTCCATCGGCACATCTCCCTGTGTCGTTTCTCTGACAAACTTAGAAGCCACTGTGATCCTCCTCATCAAAGCGATCCACTCAGGAGGATCTCAGTAACACACGATGATCAAGTCGTCATCTAGATACTGCCACCCATCGTCGGTGACTCCCTCCAGTAGCCTCTTCACATACATCCGTAGTGAGTCTAAAGTACCACTCTGTCACCTCCTCTGCCCGTGATCAGGTGGGTCTAATCCCCCCACTTAGCCCCAGCGTCAGTGGTATCCCGCTGGAGAATGTTGTCCCACATATGCACATGCACATAGTATGTTTTCAACATCAATCACATGTATAATCTAGATACCATTATGCTAGTAAACCAAATTATATGACATAAACCACAAAGAGTCATGTATACATACCATCCGGTCCCCATGCATGTCCAGGAGGTTGAGGCATCTCTAGATCTCCCTAGTAGTCCATTTCTGCATATGGATAATCCTCAATGAGGATCAGAAGCTTCCACCATTATGAAAATAGCTATTGGGTGAATAAACGACCTACTAGACTGCCTCCCTCTTGGATCATCATCTCACACCATTTCCTCATACGAGGCTCGGGTGTTCCCTCGTCGCTCACCTCCAGATGCGGTCGTAGTGTCAGTAACTTCTCAAAGAAGAATGAGAACAAAAAGGATGGGAAGAAAAAATATCCATCTTCCAAGCTAGCCTGGTTTCACCCACATAGAACTGCTATAAGGTACATCTAGGCCCACCCATAATAGGTTCCCCTCGTGACACTCTCGATTGGCCACCTCAGATCCTGTGTGGACCTTTCGATCCCAGAATTCGTAGCACAATCAATGCCACTACACGAGTCTCTAGAATCTCTATGTCACACACAAGTATGTATGACACACGCAGATACATCATGGCATAACAATGTCAGGCGCAGAAGTCATTCATGGATACCCCTCTCGGGAGTTTCAGTGAGATATCACTGATAACACCTATAAATGTGAGGCCTGTAAAGAAGTACACATCAAGGAGGGTGATCTCCAACTACTCACCCTATATAATGAAGCACTCTATGTCCCAATCCCAAAATCTCACTAGCTTTTTCAACAATAACTTTTTTAAACACATCAGAGGGATACATAAGAACTTCAAAAGCCCACTCCGGGCCAACATGTTTTGCACTACGTCATCATCCTCCACCTCATTTCCAAGGCCATCAATTTCTCTCACCCTCCATCTGACTCAAGGCATTCAACACACCCAAAAATTCCAAGTCAGACCTTATTCAAGAAAATTTTCCAAATTGGTCGAGGTCGCATCTGTCGACCCTTTTTGTATGACCCAAGTCACACAAAATCCTTCGACAGGTTCAACCTGGGTCATGCTTGTCTCTCGAACGGGTGTGGCCCAAGTCGAACCTGTCTCCCCGATAAGTAAGACCTGGGTCGCATCCTTCGAAAGGCACAACTCGGACCTGAAACCCTTGTTGGGCATGGCCATGGCCCCTCGACTGTGAAACTAACCAACTAAATGCATAAAAATGAAGGGGTAGGTGAGTGCTCTTACTTGTAACTAACCAATTGTGAAATCATCGGTCCAATCATAAGAAATCAACAACTTTGCTCTAGGGCCCTCCACACCAAATCAACAATGAACAGTGAAAATGGCATGTGTCATGTGGTCCCCCTTGTTTATAGGCCTCCATTTGGTCAACTTCTTATCCCGTGCACAATAGAGTCATCCAACGTTCATTTTTCACGCTGTTCACATCGATGGGTTCAGTTTTTTGCACCCTATCCACCTATGGGACTCACGTCTTATGCCCTCCCTACTTTTTTTGGGCCATTTCCTGGACTTACCTTGATTTGTGTGCCCCCAAGAAAGTCGATCCCCTTATGTATTGGCATGTTCATGATCCCTCCACTCCACCCATACTGCGAATTTTGTGTTATTTTACCACCATTCATCACCCCACAAGGAGGCCCCACCAGTGTTCCACTGTTATTTTTCTCCCCGTTAGTCATGATCCCAACATCACCTATTTTGGCACATTGAACACTTCCTCCTTGCTTGAATGGACATTATGGAGTTTCTGTTGAGCTCTTTTATGACTCGTTAAAGAATGAAAATATTGTCAAGCAATATTGCTTCCTTTCATGCTCGCTAAAATATTTGAAACGGCATCTATGTGGTATCATGTATCCCTTTTTGGACTATGTAGACTCATTGAAGAAAAGGACCACCCTAGCACCTTCCAGGTAGGAACGTTTCCCTTTGCATCCTTTTATGTTTTTTTGGACATTGGGACTGCACTCTATGAAAAAAGCTCACTTATGGGTTGTATTTAAGCCCTTTTCCATCCTTCTCATAAAGAAAAGACAATCGAGCAAACTTAGTTCCATTCATGATCGTTAAAGTATTTGAATGACCATTCAATTAGTATAGTGTTATCGTTTTTCGACCTAAATGGACTACCTATGAAAAAGAAGTTGTTATAGCGGATTTCACCACTCTAGGTGAATCACACTTTGTATGGCCTTCCCCTGTCCCGCTGCAGACTCTTTAGACCCCATGGACCATCTTTTATCCTTTGATGTTTCCTTGATCATCCCTAAAACTATATGAAAAATGATATACGCGGCTTTTTACCCGATAACCGCGTACATACGCGGGTTTGATCCCTATAACCGCGTACATCGGGATGTGTGCATAATCCAAATCCTTTTGGAGTTTTCCTTGACATGGATCCGACTCATTCGACTCCTGGCCTTCCATATGCCTTGAGATCGCTTGGATTCGACCCTTCGTTATCCCTTGTGAAGCTATATAAGGAACCCCTTGGTACATTGAAGGCATATAGAGAGATTGAGAGCAAAGAAACTATAGTCCATTGTTACCGGAATTTGTACTTGAGTCTGCATCCCTTTGTCCCTTGGAGCACTGTTGTGTTCTTCCCAAGCTTGCCTTTTGCTAGTGATCTTGCTATCGAGAGATGGAGGATTGAGGTGGTGGAGGCCCAAGTGGGGGATTCAGTTTCTCCGGTTCGCAGACATGCCGTCAGAGGTTGTATCTATCTTGTAATCTCTGATTTATATTAATAAGAACTATCTTTTCCTGTCCAATGATGTGTATTTGATTAAATATTGTATCCATTGGAATATGTCAAATGCTTTTACATTATTGATTATATATCCTAGAATAGATCTAACACCATGATATATAGTCTGCTTGTATTTTTTACTTGTTGTTGAGGAAGTATTATATCAATTCAAGCTGAAGATTGGAAAGCTCAACGGGGATCTACTTCAACCGTCCAGAATAAGGTATGAGGTCTGATCCTTTAGTGTTAGACATTTTATTTCTATTGCATATTGGGAAAGATTGATTTCTGGAGTCAAAGCTGTCTGTTGTGGTACCCCAAGCCATAGGAATTTCTCTCCGTAACAGAATTGGCGACCATACTGGGGATGTTCCTTGTTTTTCTTTGGGGTTGGGGGCACAATGGGCTTGATATTATTGACTTGCTCTTGGTTTCTCCCTATTTTTGTGTCGCATTTTATAGTATGTTTGTCCATTGACACTCCCCTTTATTGGTTTGGCCTTGGCCTGCTTTTTACCACTGCCTTCTCTATATACTCGGTTTTTTGGCCAAAAGTCATGTACATACGCGGATTTTTGGCCAGAAGTCACGTACATACGCAGCTGTTGTTTATACAGTCGCGTACATCCTCCCTTTTGGTGAGTTTGATGTTGTGGGAAGTTGCTGGGTGGGTTGTGAGTGTGGTTGGGTCTTCCTTGGGTCTGATGTTGTCTGTTGGATGCTTCTTTTGTGACCAGAGACCGCATTTTCATTGATTTTTCTTTGAAAGTAGTTTTAGTCATTTATCCTTTTTTTTTTCCATTAGTGCATTACTCTTTTTGTCTCAGT
>LPNX010385795.1:98309-124855 GCA_001517045.1 Pseudotsuga menziesii | reverse complement strand
TAATTACAACCAACTAAAATCAACGCTAAATTAAAATGAATTACACTCTTTTCTTTTCTAGGGTGCACCAACAAGCTTAGGTTTTAGGATCTTGGAATAGTTCATTTTAAGTCAATTCTCCAAGATCACTAAACGACAACATCTAGGTGTCTGTCCAGGTGAGTGTGTGAAATCCTTGGTATAACCATTGTTCTCAAGATCCTCCTCTCAAAAAGGAGTTAAGCACGAGGCAGTGTGAGCAGTTATGATTGGGATGACCCCTAGTCATTACTAAGTAGCACCGGAGATATTTCCAGGATTGTATTCGTATCTGGGGGCTCTTTTGAGAGTTTCGGGCATTGCTACCCTGCCCATACAGTCAATCCTGCCTGCGACTGTTTGCCTGAGCATTGATTATATTGAGGTGACCTTAGTGGCCTTACCTAGGATATCGAGGGGGTACTTTGCAGGGGTTATTTTGCGGGTATCCCGGCCAGGTAGGGGTCGGACAGCACATTCGCTTTATGCGTTGAAGCTGAGGGCCGCTATAATTGGTTATGTACCTCCGCTTGTAGTGTATGGGAGTTTCGAGCCTCTCCTAGGCGAGACATACCTGCTGCATTCGGGAGCTCACATATCCTCCCCTTGGTTTGCTTGTATTTTGGCTGTAGATTTTCTTAGGAGTGTGCTCTTTGTGCGCTAGTTGGCCTTTGGGATCATGGTTACTTGAGTATATTTATGCTCTCTTGAGTTCAGGTCCTTTTATTTTCAGCATGCCTGGTATCCTATCCCCCGTCCTTGGTCCTAGTATGGACCCTAGTGTCAGAATTGGGGGCATCACAGCCCCTTACCTTGCTCATAGATTTGGGAATGGTCATATTCCATCCTCTACTCCATTTGTGGAGGATTTTTATTCCCTTCGCTCGGTCGTTACACCGGTGGTCACCCTCATGGGGGTGGTAGTGGAGGCGTGAACGTTGGGTCTACACCTTACTTTCCTTTTTTATGTCCCATCGTTCACCGCATTGTTTCCTTTGGGTTTAGTTGTCATGATCATTCCTCCCTATATCCTATAGTTTGTATTCTTTATTGACTCTTTTGGGTTGTTTTGGACTAATATGGTTGTCATGTAGGATCCAATTTTTGTACACTCTCTCCGAGGTTTCGACCCGTTCGTGCCTATCACAGGTATTATGTCTGAACTAGCATATAGGTTAGGATATCACATCCGCTTGCACTTATGCATTGCCTTATGACCGTTCCATCTTAACCTTAGGTACGAACCCATTCCATGGTATCACAGAACCTTCATGCTACTGTTAGAAGTGGTACTATGTGAATGGTAGAGCTTTCCTATACATGGGTGTCCTAGTTAGCTCCCCTTTGCATTTGGTGCCCATGCCGTGAGTCCTCTCTTAGGTCCGGGAGTCCGTTGTATAGTACTGCCATGACATTTCGCAAGAGCCTCATACTCCTCTTGATCTTATGCTGGCCTGTTTCCCTCCAGACTCCCCTATGTCAAGTTGTGAATGCATTATCATGAGCTTTTCCTGCCTTATTGAGCTTTATGCCGGCTTCCCTGACATTGCGTTTCAGCCATATAGCCCGAGCTTGTCTCATGTCTAGCCATGCAGAGCCATTTTTTATATATCCTTCGCAGCTTGATTTCCCTTTGTACCGGGAGGGGATTTTCCCCCGAGTGTCGATATCCTACACATGTATCCTTGCATTGAGCATAGGTATGTTCCACTGCTTGGAACTAGTTTGTTTGCTATGATGACACTCGTCTCCTCCTAGTTTGTAACTATAAAGCTAGTTTATTCTTTTTTCAAGCTTTTCAAATAACTGAAAAAGTCCAAAAAATATAATAATAAAAAACCAAAAAGCTGGACAAGGAAAGATGTTATCTTTGGCAGCTGTCGAGTCGTGTCGCCTTCGAACAGATCACTGTATATCACATCCATTGGTTGGGTTATAGTTTGACTTTAGGAGTTGTACTCGTTTATCTGAGTTTATCTCCACTGACTGGTTAAGCTTCCAGTCCCTATGGAGCCTTTGTTGATGCCTCCTGTGTCACAGAGATGTCCCAGTTTGTATATCGAGTCTATGCTGCCTTCATTCAGTCACCATACGCTGTTATGCTCTTGTTCGAAGGAAGTTGAAACCTGTGTCGGCCATTCCTTAGTTATCTTGACTTTGCATGTCGGCCATTCCCGGTACAGTTACTGGTTCGTGCACCTTATGATCGAGTCATTCCACATTAGACAGCTTTGCTGAGTACCTCGTGTTGGATGATGGGGGATGCCTTAATGCCCTCCTTCCAGTGGATTTCATCCCATTGACTTCAGATCATTTATTCTGGGATTGGAATCTAGAGTCCTTTTGAGTGCCTTGAGACTTGCAGTCATCAGTGGCAGGTTCTCTCGCCATCGACAGTTTCATGGGAATACATCAATGTCCCCTGATCGATGGATTCTCTCAAGTGTTCGACCTCAACACATCTATTCACACTTGTTAGTTTGCACTCTAGTACCTTGATTCCCATTTTCATTATCGGTGGGTAATCTCATGTCTGTTAACGGTATACATCAACGACCAGTAATCAGACGATGGACTACTATGTTCGACCTCGACACCTCTATTCGCATAGTAGGACATGTACTCATAGCGGTTTGTGTAGAAGAATTTCCAGATTGGTGGCATATCTTATATGCTACCTCCTTGATCGTGCCAGTGTTCATGAGATTTCAGCTCTCGTGACTTGATTCCAGTATAGGTCAGATATTTCCAGCCACTATGGAGATCTTGATCTATTGTATATCTTCAGCCATTTTGGAGATCATGATCCTTTGTATATCTTCATCATGGAGATTCTGATATATGTATATTGTACGTGGCGATGACCACATATGTGATATCATGTATTATGCCTAGTCATGGCCATTGTACTCTTATGTATCCGGGACTGCTATATGTACTTGCTGTTATATGCAGAGTTGTATTATTGTACTATGCTGATTGCGTGGCTGGTCTTCCATTTGGGATCCTTCATCACTCCACTTCTGGGATGGACTTATAATGTATTTCGGCCATCGTATGACCCCTCTGACCTCACACATTAGGGGGCATCTGTTATAGCGGATTTCACCACTCTAGATGAATCACACTTTGTATGGCCTTCCCCTATCCCGCTGCAGACTCTTTAAACCCCATGGACCATCTTTTATCCTTTGATGTTTCCTTGATCATCCCTAAAACTATATGAAAAATGATATACGCGGATTTTTACCCGATAACCGCGTACATACGTGGGTTTGACCCCTATAACCGCGTACATCAGGATGTGTGCATGATCCAAATCCTTTTGGAGTTTTCTTTGACATGGATCCGACTCATTCGACTCCTGGCCTTCCATATGCCTTGAGATCGCTTGGATTCGACCCTTCATTATCCCTTGTGAAGCTATATAAGGAACCCCTTGGTACATTGAAGGCATATAGAGAGATTGAGAGCAAAGAAACTATAGTCCATTGTTGCCGGAATTTGTACTTGAGTCTGTATCCCTTTGTCCCTTGGAGCACTGTTGTGTTCTTCCCAAGCTTGCCTTTTGCTAGTGAGCTTGCTATAGAGAGATGGAGGATTGAGGTGGTGGAGGCCCAAGTGGGGGATCCAGTTTCTCCAGTTCGCAGACGTGCCGTCAGAGGTTGTATCTATCTTGTAATCTCTGATTTATATTAATAAGAACTATCTTTTCCTGTCCAATGATGTGTATTTGATTAAATATTGTATCCATTGGAATATGTCAAATGCTTTTACATTATTGATTATATATGCTGGAATAGATCTAACACCATGATATATAGTCTGCTTGTATTGTTTACTTGTTGTTGAGGAAGTATTATATCAATTCAAGCTGAAGATTGGAAAGCTCAACGGGGATCTACTTCAACCGTCCGGAATAAGGTACGAGGTCTGATCCTTTAGTGTTAGACATTTTATTTCTATTGCATATTGGGAAAGATTGATTTCTGGAGTCAAAGCTGTCTATTGTGGTACCCCAAGCCATAGGAATTTCTCTCCGTAACAGAAGTCTTTTTGTAATTTCGGCTTGGAGAGTTATCCTTTGTACACTTTTATCTTTTTTTCAGGCTTAGGAGACTACTGTACGAAAAAGAGACCCAGTGGAGTCTTCTTTATGTTTTCAAACTCTCTAAACATGGAGACACCATCGAGCATTTACCGTCTTGGGCTTGACAAAAATCCACGAGACAGTATCATACTGAGCATACTTCTATCTCTTCTTCGATCTCCTAAAACTATGAAGAAGGACCAAATGGTGACTCTCGTTCACACCCATATTCCATATAGTCTCACATTATGGCACCATTCCCGCCATTGGGCTGCCTTTGTTCAGAGTACTCTGTGATGAGTCTCCCTTGGATCCCATGGATATTACTTGTCGATTGCCTTCCCCAAGTATTTCCCATTGTAGTCATCTCTCCAATTCCACAGCTATGATTCCCTCCCCATGACTCAGTATCATTTACTGCTAGGTCATCCCTGTCGTTATACTCTGAACAAAGGAAGTTTGAGTCCCCCGTACTCCCATGCCCTTGTTCCCCATTTAGTGTCTCAATCCCATTATTATTCCATATCTCTAGTTGTCCCCCTCGTGCTTCTATCAAGGAAACCTCATTTCCTTGGTAGTTGCAAGCCTCCCTCTGTCGACGTCAACACATCTATTCTGGAGGATAGACCCATAGGTCCCTATATCTTGGTTTCATCCACCTCATTGATGAGTCCCTTGGACCACTTGAAAGGAGTCCTTAGTGCCTTTTGGGTTGGTTGTGTCTCATGTGCTCGACTTCAGGTACATTATCACACCGTTGAGATTCGTACAGGGTATTGGTTCCTTCATTATTTGGTTGAATACCTTGGTTGTCACCTGACTCTAGCACATTGGTGAGTCTCTTTGGGACCCATACAGTTTTATGTCCTTTGTGATATATGGGTTGCATTGGCGACAGTGTTCGGAATCCCCTCAATATCATGGTTTCGTATATTTACAGTATCAGATGTCGTTTGTAGTACCTCAGAGATTCTGACTCTCAGTTGTTGAGTCCATGTAGTTGTGTACACCCTCAGATTCAATAGAGTATCAGTTATTGTGATTTTGCATTCCAAAAAAATGTCGTTATTTCTATGTATCAGTTCTTCAGATTAGTATTTGTATTCAACTTCCTATTACAACCACCATTATGTACTACCAGTTATATGTATTGATTGGCTCCCCTTATTTGAGCCTTGATTTGCATTTTTATATTGAGAAAATAAACCTTTTATATATTTAATTAAAATTAATAAATTAATATATCTGTAATCCTATCTTACATCTTAGTTTTTAAGATGGATATACACCCATTCCTTGCCGTTCACTATAAATGGCTTTACATCCCTCTTCGATTAATGAATATGTCCAAAATCTTACCTATTATTGTGCTCTATTTCTTTTCACAGTTTTCTTGGTCTTCGTTTGGATAATTTTCAGATGCCATTATATTATTTATTTCGGTGAAAATCTATGAACCCTATGTTATGTGGATATATATCAATTTAATACATTATTTTTCAGTAGTATAAAGAGTGGAAAGCTATACGTTTATGTAAATTATTTATGTATTTTTATATAAATTCAAAAAATATGATAATTATAGTTATTTCATTTTGTCTAAAAACAAATTTAGCTAATTTTCAATGACTTTGAATTAAGCCAAACATTAAAAGCTTAAGAGCTTAGTGAATTTAGTTAAAAGTTAAAACACTAAGAGTTTGAAGTCATTATCACCATCGACTTTATTTTTTATTTTTTTAATTATATTTTTTTGCAAATTTAAATCTATCTAGTATACAATCATAATAAAGAAAAAATTAAAACAATAATAAAATTCATGTTCACACCACAAAGAAACGAAACATCTGCTCAAAGAACAATTCTAATCATATTTCTAAAATGAATTTTCAAATCATATTTCTAAATGTTTTTTCAAATAATTTCTAAAATGATTTTTCAAATCATATTTTCAAATGATTTTTCTTCCCTTTTATTAGAAATAAAAACAGTATAGATTTATTTCACTTTATCTCAATATTTTTATTCCTTTTCAAATAAAAATAAAAATGTAGAGTTTTATTTCACGTTATCAAAATTTATAAATTAGTGTGAAGAGATACATTGGAAAAATGTTATTCCGTATCGTTCGATTCCATGTAATGAATAATGGTGATTATCACAATTTTATAATTTTAGGTTGAATTTCTCAAGCGTGGTAATGGAACATTGAGAGAGGAACCACTGTGAGACAAATAACTATAAGATTATTATGATTGTTTGGGATTTTCTAATATATATGCTATGGTTTTGAACATGTGGATTTTGTAACATTAAGAAAGAAATAAACCCAAAGCTAAGGGGGTAATCAAGTTTTAGAAGAGACTAATCCAACATAAATTCATCATTTATAATTTGGTAAAAAACATTTTTAGGAATGGATCTATTTGGTAATTGGAACTTGCCCCACAATACACGAATTATATCAAAACATATAACATTAGCAAATGCTTTTACGGAGATCGAACCATATCAAAACATATAACATTAGCAAATGCTTTTACGAAGATCTTGCATCCCATCTGTGTGAATCTCTCATTAATATGTCAAGGAAACATAATAATGGTAAATATAATCATGAATAACTTAGTTTGAATTTCTAATAAAAACATTAATCTATCTAGAAAATAGAAGCCATTAATCCTTAGTTTTGACCACATTTTCTTTCCTTATTCTAAAGTGAAACAATTTAGTTTATAACATGCAATAAATTTATGGGTTTTAAATTGGGTAAACAGCATAGAAGCCAGTAATCCTTGAGTTTTGACCGCATTTTCTTTCCTTAATCTAAAGTGAAACAATTTAATTTTTAAGATGCAATGAATTTATGGGTTTTAAATTGGGTAAACAATTTAGTTTTTACGATGCAATGAATTTATGGGTTTTAAATTGAGTATTGGATGAATATTGTCGAGGTTGATCTTCATTATGGAGCCTTAACTTTAAGGGATCAAAACAATCAAGAGCCCATCTAAACATGTAAACTCTACGTCTAAACATGTGAACTCTACATCCAAACATGTGAACTCTCCCAACTTTGAAGGAAAATATCTCACATCTAGAACAAATTGAACTAATCTTTTCAAGTTACATGAAATATTGTAAATTATAGTGTAACTGGAACTTCCCAAAATGAATGAATAAGAATATAACATAAATACCTTGGTAGCAGGGTTTGCAAATAATGAGAAGCAAACATGCATGAATCGATTGGGTTGTTCGACTTGGTAATATTATTGAGCACCATTTTGTTTTCGATTGATGAGGGATCAGAACTTTGGGTTCGAATTATTCACCGCCTCCAACCCGCAATTCAAGAAAATATGATCATCAATCAATCATTCTAAGCTTACCTATTTTATAGGGAATTTTTCTATGCAGTATTATAATAAGCATATATATAGATTCTTTATGTATTTAAAAAATACCTTGAAAACGACGTTCCGTGTTTATTTGGTTGCCATGTTTTTTAAAAACTAACTTAAAAAGCAACATATTGTTGCTGCAGAGGAACACAATGATGGGCCTGTATTAGAAATGCTTTTATATATATATATATATATATAACAAAGTATATGTTGAAATCAAGAAGATTGTGCAATATTGGCATTATCTAAGTACTTTATTGTTGCTAAAATGAGGTTCTTATAGGATAGCTTGGCACATCCAAGGAACTTATCGACTTCATTAGAAGCACCATTGGATTCAAATAGGGTGCCCACTCTCATCAATCTTATTCGGGGTTTTTCTTTGTTGAGTTGGAGACACTTATGTTGAGCATGCCCTATCTCACCATCTCTAAATCAACTTGAATTTTCAAGCATGCTTGTTATTATATGTAATAATGTTGTTGCAATCAATAGATTTTTAACCATTGCAATATGGAATGGGGATAATTTGGAGGATGAAAATTCGTTGGTTTCAAAACGGGTGGCTTACAACATGGGAAGAAGAGCCTGGCATAAAAAGCCATGGTAGCCTTTGGCATTTTAGATTAATTGGATTACAATAGAACGATGGAAAGGAAACTTTGTCAATGTGATGCATATGAAATATGATGTCTATGTACAAACATGCATGACCTCGATAAAGAATTTTTCTAAATTACGTTCAAGCAAGAAATTCACTACGCTTAAGTGCTTATTTGAAACCATAGAATGTGTCAAAACACCCTACCCTAGTCATTGTCTCATTATGACATATGAGTCATTTATATATGGACAAAGATGCCCCAATATAATGCCGCATCTTGAATGAATTCCTGGAATGCAATTGTGGAATTTCCCATGGAAAACTATACACCATGAGCTTACAATAGTTTTTCAACCCACGTCCTCAAAAAAGGGTTAGCCCATGTGCAAAGTGGCCACACATAACATAGATTTGGTATCGACCTTCGATAGAAGAACGGTGATGGAAGAATGATGAAATGAAAAGTAAGTTTCTATACACGCAATAGCGATGCGCACATGTAGACGTAGTAAAATTGAAATTCTCAAACAAGCAACCGTGCGAACGAGGACGAAAACTTCTTCAACATGTTGGCTAATTGAAATCGATGGATTAAACAAAAGGATGAGGGTGCACATGGTGAGATTCCATTCGTTTAAGAGACGAGGAAAATCGCTACATTGTTTATAGACAACTTCTCATTATGAAACACCTACGACATAATTATTAATAATAAATTTGATTAATTAATAATAATGAATATGATGATGGTGGATTATAATAGAATATGATTTTTGTTGTTAAATTTTCTTTGGTTTGAAATGTGGAAGGTAGAAAGTTACATATGGTAAATTGGGAAAGATTGTCCATTCCAAAGTCTCGTGGAGGTTGGGATATAAGGAATCTTTTTTATTTAGTAAAGCTTTATGTTTGAGAAGTTTCCAGAGGGGAAGTTTTGGTTGTGGTCTTTGGATTGAAGTTCTTCACAGCAAACATATGAAAGGAAATCTTATAAGGTGGATCAGAAATCTGAGTAAGAATATTTTGTGTTGTTCTAGTTTTTGGTCTGGTTTCATTAAAGTGTATCCTTGGTTGGGGAACGGACTTTCTTGGTAGGTTGGTGATGACACCAATATTCTTGTGGGAATTGAATCTATTTTAGGGTTGGGGGAGAATTATAAGCTTTCTCCATATATTAGGGAATATCTTGCATAATTGAGTTTTACTACCTTGGATCATATAAAAATACCTCATTGGCTTCATGAAAACAATTCATCCATGATGAAAGGAGAAGATCTTGGTTTGGGGAGTTACTGGGTGAAGGAGTGGAATTCGTAAATTTCAGGTCTTAATTCCACAAGATGTAGACTAAATAATGTCAAGGATAAACTTATATGGTCTACAAACTTGGAAACGGGTACTATCTATGTGAAATCAACATATAATGTAATTGCATAGGAACACATTTATACCACTCCCAAATGGTGGTAAAAGAAGGTTTGGAGTTGGCACATTCCTATGAAGTTAAAGTGTTTTCTTTGGCTTTCTCTTAAAAATTGCCTTAAGACATGTGACAATCTGTTGTCTAGAGGTTGGATCGGGCCAAGCTATTGTTCATTTTGTAAAGAAGGCATGGAATCTATGGATCATCTATTCGTAGTTTGTCGGTTTTCTATACAAATTTGGAAGAATTTTTGTGATGTGTTGAATATTGATCAGCGTTGGGGAAGACTCTAATTTCTATCACTAGTTTGTCAATTGTTCAAATGACAACACTTTACCGATTTTCATTTCTTAGGGAATATGGAATTCAAGAAATACATGTATTTTATAGGATAAGGTTTTAGTTGTGGAATATATTTGTGTTAAAAATTATCAGCTTGTACAAAGACTATCAAACAATTGATAGCACTATTCTAAAGAGAAGATTGACTTCTGAAATTACTTTTATTCTCAAAATGCTTTGGGATTTTTTAACAGAGCCGCTCAAGATGGGATGAGTGCAGCTAGAGTTATTCTCTCACTTAATGAGACCCATATTTTCAAAATGAAGTTGAATTATGGTCATGGCACTAATACAAAGGTTCAATTACTTTCTTTGTGGTGTTTATGTAAGGTGGCATTATCTTTCGGTCTTTCGGTCTCAATGCTATTAAGATATATGGTATTTCTCTGATAATTATAAACTGGCAAAGAATTAGGGGGATTTGCAGGTTATCTCTCTTGAAAACTTGTGTTGGAGAACAAAAAAACTTATATTATATTTTCATAGTATTGAGTTAAGACATATTTATCAGGAAAACAACAAGGAATCATATTTGCTGTCAAAATAACCTCTGGTTACTTATGAAGGTATTTTTTATTTCGGAGGAATATATTGAGAATCAACTGGAAATAAGTGGGTCTTGGAATATGTTTTTGTTAATGCATTTTCATGGTGAGGAATAAGTTTAGAAAGCATTTTCATAGCATATATATGAAACACTAATCTATGAGCTTTACTGCGGCAAATGCACAAATTTATTCTTCCAATCTTGATTGTAATTTTTTACTCTTTCATTGGGCCTTTTCACTAAGGCATATTCACCATATATTTCAAGAGGCATTTTCACCATTCCTTTTCCTAGGAATTTTTTCATTTTGGGCATTTTCACAACATATTTATGAAGCCTTAATAAACAATCTTGAACTAATATGGTGCATAAGTTCCTTCGTTCAATCTTGTAATAATTTATTTCCTCTCTATTTATTTATTCCAATATGAACACTTCACCGCATTTACCAAAATCTCTCACTAGGAGACCTACCAAAATGACCATAAAGAACCTTTGCTAATATATATAATCATTAGAGAAATATAGAGAAGAAAAATAAGTCAAACTTCAAATTGAGTTAGAGGTAATGCTTGATTATAAGTTTGCATCCTTTGAAGACAAAATTAAAAAATAGATTGCTAATTAATTAATAGGGTTGGAGAATAAATTGCCAAAATTGGAGATTATATTATAAAAGATGGAAAATAAAATAAACAATTAACCCAAGAAGGAAATGTTGATAATCTAGGAAAACATGAAGAACAAGATAAAAGAGTTATATGAAAAGCTAAATAGAAATGTGACCTTAAATAATTTGGAAGGTAAAATGGATATCAACTTACATAAAAAAGGAAATGAATAAGATTATACAATTAGACCATGAGCATAAAAAATATCCTTGAACTTCATAATTTTTTGTTTGAAAGAGGAGGAAGAAGAAGACACATTAGTGGTAATCGATGAAGAACTAAGAAAAATTATAATTGAAACAACTTGTTCCATAGAAGCAAAGAGGTCGAGAAAAATAGATAAGCATAAAGATAGGTTAATTCATGTTAGTATAAGATATAATGACCACAAATATGACATACTCAATAAAACCTAAAGTCTAAAAGGGTTAGGAATATTTATAGATAAATGCATCATTCCACAAGATCAAGTTGAATTAAGAAATGAAGTGCAAAAGGTAAAAGAAGCCAGGAATGAAGGAAAATAGGGACAATAATTAGAAATAAAATAGATATTCTTAGGGATAGTGACCAAAATTTGGGACACTCCAGATCCTCTTTTAAAACCGTTGAGGCTTTACATGGAACAAAAATCCCATCTTAATTTGGATCTCGAGTGAAGTTGAGATCGTATTTCTTGGTGCAACTTGGGAACATGACAAATCTAAGTTCTCTAACATATAAGGATTTGTATTATGGTCAATATGGAACAAGAGATCCTAGTATAGATATTTTGGATGCATAGCTTACATAAAGAAGAACATTTTTCCTCATATTAGGCTTCACAAAAAAATCCTCTCAATCAATACATGTGGATGGATATTTCAAATATTAAAGCTAGGAATATTTGTATAGTAATATGTTATATTGCGCCAATTAATTCTACCTTTTATATGAAAAACAATATAGATAAAAATGTCCTTACAATGCCTTATACTATGATATATATGATCCATGAAATGAAGGAAATATCCTCTTCTTAGGAGACTTTAATGATAGAACAAAAACTAACCAAGCTATTATCGTAAAAGCAATGACTCCAACCCTAATCATCTAGAACATGTTTCAGCTAGCAGATACAAAAGAAACTTTGAAGATGTGGTTTACTAAAGTGGATGGAATTCAACCAAATGACTTATAGATTATGTGATATTTTTTATCCCCATATACGATCAAATAGTAAATTTAGATATATTAAATGAGCATGAGCTCAACTTTAACCATATCCCTTTAACCCTAACTCTAAATTTTGTCATGCATAAAAGGCCCATAAGAGAGAATTTTGATAATGGCCAAAAGCATTTGATCTTCAACAAAAATAAAAGAAGATTTTTTTTAAAGGATTTAAATAATAAGTTAAATCTCCAACCAAATAGGGACAATAGTGAAGATCTATATCATAAATTTACTACAACCCTCTCTACTTTGATTAACAAGTTCTCTATCAAGGTGTTGTGTAAAAAGGGAAATAGAATGACCAACCCTTTGTATGAAAGAGTCTAAGCTTGCTAGAAATTTTGTTAGGGATGCTTCTAAACCATTCTCAAAATCCAACAAGATAAATAGGTATACACACTAATTAAAAGGAAAAATGGTATTGTCCACTAGACATAACTTGGGTGGTTAGGAGGAATGATTACTAGCCTCCCCACCCAATTTCAATTCTTGTAAGTAGCATGTTGGGCTCTTAAATGGCAATATTTCATACTCTTGTTGAGCCACCTTTCTAGCAACAATATTTTTCCTTCCCACATTCCTCACGAAATATATGGGGGGGGGACTCATGGATGTAGCGAGTACTAAAGGCTTCGGTGTTGTGAACCATGTGAAAAAAAGAAGTAAAATGGTACTATATTTATAGAAATAAAGAGAATATTTTTCATCCTTCTAAGGTGGATCATTACAAGTTACAAGGGCAAATTCTAGCTTGTAAAACTAGAGAAAATAATATGATTCCCTTGAGGGACTACAACACCTACCTTCAAGATATTTACTAGAATCCCTTGATGTTATGGACAACATTAAAATTCTTTGTATATAGGAATAAGTTTTTTTCTTTTGAAGCCATAGAGTTTGGGGTTAAGTGGCATGCAAAAGGGAAATCTAAAGACATTGAACGACACCAAGCATAAATCTTAAAAATTATAGGGCCTATCACCATATCCCACATCCACAATCTCTTCAATTCAACAATTGAGTAGGGTTTCCCTCAGCCCTAAACTTAAAGCCTCACTGTTTCTATTAAAAAAAACTAAAAAAAATCCCTCTAGTTATAGAACCATTACGATTAGACCACTTTTATCACGTTATATTAAATTCTTTTGGAAAAGAAGAATAGTGTATGGCTAAAAAGCCATGAAAAAGGAGCTAACAACCAAGTTGGATTTAGAAACTAACATTTAAATGTGGACCACCTTGTTACACTTAGGACCATTGTAGAGGAGTGTTATAGTAATAAAACCAATCTCTTGCATTGCTTCATTGACTTTAGAAAAGAACTTGACATGATATTGAGAACTAACATTTTGAATAGATTAGAAGAGCTAACCTTTCATTTCAAATTTAGAGTTGTCGTGAGTTGTCACATGTCCCTTTCCCTTTTTAGCACACACATCAAAAAGTTAGAGGGAAAAGATTTAGAGGAAGCAGTTTGTGTCCATGTGACTCTAGATAATATAGTAATCATCCTTCTTCTTTATGATGATGGTATTGTTTTTACGACGAGGAGACCCTGTGATCTTGACAAGCAATAAGGTAAGTGAAAATCAACATAATAATAAAGATAATAGTCCACCTGACATTGTACCAAAAACTAGGGAGACTATGCAAGAAGAGAATAATGCACATACAAACAAAACATCCAAGAGTATATTGGAGAAACTTACTAACACGTCTCTTTTTTTAACATATGAAGATAACTTACAATGCCAATAAGGGAACCCTTTGTTTGAATTCAATGGTTCTATATATAAGTTTATTTTGTGGCTCTTAGCCTTTTATTTTTTTGGCTCCTTAACTACCCCATATAACTCTTGATCTTCTCAAGCTCTCAACTCATTGCAAACTTGTGTATCCTTAGACTTTTCAACTAGTTTGTGAGAACAAACTTCAATAAAATTAAAGATATTACAAATTGCTCATGCAATTGAGATATAATCAATCAAATATGGGAAAATATTTTCCTCTATTCTTACTCTGTACTTGACACTTGTGCATTGGCTTCCCATTATCTAGAACTTATGTATTGGATTCATATTTATTGATCGCATTATTCTTTCATTCTTTATTAAGCATGGAAATTGTTTGGAAATGACTCCTTGATGGCAGGTGAAAGCTATAAGACCTGGAGACTTCTTCTTTAGGCTTAAATGCTTATTGAAATCTCCTTCCACAAGTAAGATTCCGCAATTCTTCTCCCGCAATCAACTTTCCGCAAGCTTGGTTCTCTCGCAACCAAATTTCTGCAAGCCCAGTCCGGCAACTCGATCTTCGCAATTGATTTTTCCGTAGGATTGGTTACACAACTTAATATCTTGCATATGATATCTTCCTCAATTGTATTTCCACAAGACCCTTTCCGCAATTGCGGATATGCTTTCCCATTTTTATAAAATGGGCTTCTGCAATTATGCGAGCGCAACGGTCCTTCCCACAATCGGATTGCATATACACCTTCCCACTTTTTCCAAAAATGGGCTTTCATAATTTTCTTTCTGTAACTTCATTTTTCACAATTATTCTAATCTGTCGATTTCTTGCAGGATCCTTTCTGGCCTTCGATATGATATCAGATGCAGATATCACCTTAACATTGTGAGTCTTTCCTTTTCTCTTACAGAATTCTTCTACAACGGTCGATCTGCTGTAATTCGCAGACTTCAATTCAGACTGTGACATACTACTTGATTCATGAGCTATCAATATTCTTTTTGATTATACACATCTCATCCTTCATGAATCATTTAAACACTTCTAAAGATTCATTCACATAACGAAATGAGCATATGTCTAGTTTTTTAAAATTGAAACATCAGATATTCAAATATATGCAGAGTATTAAGACTCTGTTCTTCATTTTATTAACCACTGTTACATACACTATATCTCTCGCTTGATCACTCTTCCACACTTCTTCCACACTCTTGCACTTAGACCAATTACAATTAAATTGAACCAAATCAAACCTGTCAGATCCACAACAACCGGATCTGAATTCTTAAGAAAGAAAATCTATAACTAACATATCCTCGAGCATCTATTATAAGATTCGAGGGTACTATCTATGGAAATATGGCCTTATTACATTCAAACCATCCCTATCTGTAAAACATATTAGAAGAATCGACAACTAACCCTACCTTCTAGAAAAAATTACATGGAAGCAGAAATTTTGCATTGACTGCTTATTCAGCAAATAAAGAACTTTGACTTGGTGCTTGTCACATCCCCACCCCTCATACCGACAATGGAGAGAACGCAACTACGGTACTGATGCTGTCAAACAGGAAAGATATCCCCATGAACATAAAAACATAAACATGCATTGAATTAATAACATATACAGGAGTATAAAACATGCAATATACAGCGGAAGCAATAACATCCATTCAAGCATTCAAACATTCAACCTGCTCATATTAATTCATAAAACAAATAGTTTGCAAAAATTAAACTCAAGAATAAAAGTAAATACTTATCTTGTAATTTCTCTATCCCGCAACTAGCTACGTCGCTGCAACGTTCCACCCAACCATAGGCCGGTGTGATTATCAATCTCTCAGCACCACTACCACCCCCAAGCTGGGCATGATTCCACAAGGAACTAAGGAATAACAGGCTCATACACATATCTGAATACGTATCAAACCCATCCAAGCCAAAATACATTTGGGTTTACCAGGATACTAGGGAAACAAGCCAATAGCATAAGGGTTCCTTGGACTTACTCAGCCAAGCCAACAATCTCACCCGAAACACTCTCATACCCTCTAACAAATGGGTCTCTTGGACTTACTCAGCCAAGCAAACACTTTGCATCAAACACATAGTCAACCAATTAATCAAAACACAGCCACACCCACACCTACTGGATATAAGAAAAACGTTTATGGGAAACCAAAATGAAATGGATGAGGGGAACAACACCCTCAAACATCAAATACACTTTTAGGAAACGTTGTTATGCAGATCCAGCCACCACAAACCCCCAAATCGAAATCTGATCTCAGAAAACGTCTCCGAGGATTGTCGGAGCAAAAATGACCATTCTTCACACCCAAAACAGGAGATCTTGGTTCCTTGACCACTGAGAAACACAAAAACAAATTTATGGCTTGGAATAGTGAGGGAAACATCAAGAAATCATGGGGAAAACGTCCAACAAACTCAGTTGCTTGAGGAAGACCAAAAATGGCCTCTTAAAACCCACAAAACATGAATCAATGCTGCACATTCACTGAACAAAACAAAAATGGGATTTCTCAGCTACGGCAATGAGGAAACCAGAACAAAAATGCCCAGGGATGATCCCATCCACTGAGCATTTCCCGAATCAAATTCCCAGCCATGGGGAAAATGAAGGAAACAACAAAAAACGCGAGGGAGAATGCCCCAGCTATCTCCAGCTGCGTGAGGAAGCAAACACATGGGTGAATAATGGCTTGGGAAGGCATTTCCCAGCATTTACTTGCCCAAGAAGCTAAGAAAACGTTTTCCCAAAAATGGGTAACTCCCCAAATTCGAATTTGACCTCCATACCTTTCCCCATCCCGAGGCAATAACTTCCTTCACCAATTTTAGATGACTGGTCATAAAAGAAAAAAAGGGTGGTTGACAACTTGATGGGTTTTCCCTTTGACATTGGCCTTTTTCCCATAGGATCAAAGGTTTGAATAATTCCCCCTCCCTATTCCTTGTGAAACCATGCCCCCATATCTTCAACGTTGCAACGCGTAGCTAGTCATGGTATTTTATTAATGTAGCATTTTACATGGTGTCTCAAACACATTGTGTCTGGCTAGCACATAAACCATTGGCATCAATTTTAATCGTCGATACATAAGACACTAAATTCATGGTGGGGCCTTTGCATTGAGCTCCACACCATGATTTAATAAAATATTTACATCAAATGCAATTTAATACCATGAGATCAAAACCGGGGTGTTACAGTGCTCGTGCATCATACTCCGGGGAAGAAAAGAATTCTTCAATAAGTCTTCAAGGTTCACGTTATACTTGGAAATATCAATTGTGTTCATCCACGTTGCATATTTAGATGGCTGATCTTTCCACTTGATCAAATACTGCAAATATTCTTTGTCCCTGGTCTTCTTTGAAACCCTATTGTCAAGGATAGCTTCAATTTGTGGTTGTCCTTTCTAACATAGCTGTTCTTGCTAATATATAAATGAATCATCTTCTCCCGATATCATTTCTTTTGTCTAAACATTTTAATCTTTAAAAGGATATATATCTGAAACATTAAAAATAAAAAATAAAAAATTGAAGATTAGAAGGAAGCTCTATCTCATATGCATTTGCAAAAAACTTCCTCAAAAATTTTCAAGGTCCAATATTCTTGACATTCAATCTATTGTAGGTTCCCTTAGGAAAACTAAATCTCCAACCTAAAAATTAACTTCCTTTCTTTTCATATCTTCTCTCTGTTTATATTTTCCATCACTTTCCTACAATTTCTTCTTAACATTTTCTTGTAGCTCATGCATGCTAGATGCAAAATCTTCACCATTTTCACTTCTCTTATCCTGTCCTCCCAGATTTCTAAGTTCATATACTCGCTTCGGGTGCATTCCATATATAATCTGAAAAGGACTCATACATGTACTCCTGTTAGGTGAATGATTGTAAGCAAACTCAGCTTGAGCAAGAGATAAATCCCATTGTTTCAGATTTTCATAAACAAGACTTCTCAGTATATTTTCCAAGCTTATGTTCACCACTTCAGTCTGACCATCAGTATAAGGACGATAAGTAGAGCTAAAACTGAGATTGGTTCCCAACTTTTTCCACAAAGTTCTCTAAAAATGACCAACAAATTTAGTATCCCTGTTAGACACAATACTTAAAGGTAAACCATGCAACTTTACAATTTATGAAAAGAATAAATTAGCAATGTGTGTTGCATGTTTTAACTTCTCGCTGAAGTATGCTACTAGTCTCTCTTTTTGACTCAAAACAACCTCTATTGTTGTCCCACCAGCATCTGTCTCTACTTGAAAAACCTTATCAAAACTTGGTAAAGCCAGAATAGGCTTCTCAATGATCTTCTTATTCAACAATTTGAAATTTCTATAAGTTGCTTCTATCCACTTGAAAGGTTGTCTACTTCCCCTGAAGGTGTCTATTATAGGTGCACAAATTTGACTAAAATTCTTAATGAATTTTCTATAAAAACTTGCAAGACCATGAAAACTCCTTACCTCATACGCACTTATTGGAATTTGTCCACTTAAAATTGCTTTCACCTTATCTGGATCCATCTTCAACCCTTCTTATGAAACAACGAATCCCAAATAAATCAACTCTTTCGTCAGGAAACTACACTTTTTCAGATTTATCAATAGCTTCTCCTTTTGCAAGGTTTCCAACACCAATTTAAGATGTTTCAAATGTTCTTCTTTATTCTGACTAAAAATCAGAATATCATCCAGATACACTATCACAAATTTTCCAGTGTATTATTTCAAGACCTCATTCATTAATCTCATAAAAGTACTAGGTGCATCAGTAAACCTAAATGGTATTACTAACCATTCATACAGTCCATTATTAGACTTGAATGAATTCTTCCGTTCATCCCCTTCTCTTATTATTATTTGATGATAACCACTTTTCAAATCTATCTTTGAAAAATACTTTGAACCACTCAAACAATCCATCAAATCATCAATGCGGGGTAAAGGGAATATGTACCTAATAGTGATCTTATTAATTTCTCTGGAGTCAGTGCACATTCTCCATCCACCATCCTTCACTAAGCACAATGGGTACTGCACAAGGACTCAAAATTTCTTTAACCAAACCTTTATCTAACGACTCATGTACCTATTGTTTGATCTCTTCATTCTCTTGAGGAGTTATTCTCTAGGATTCCTTCTTAGGTAAACGTGCACCAGGTGTTAAGTCAATGTGATGACTAATACTTCTCACAGGAGGTAAAACATTTGGTAACTCATCCACACTAATATCAGCATATTCATCAAGCAAGATTCTAAATTCAGTAGTAAAATCATCTAAATTTGTAAAAGTTAATATTACCTTTGGTTTGCCAACAAGGGAAAAATATAGCTCATCCTCCTTCTTGACCTCTTGTAATAGTTCCTTCCCATTCATCAGCAAAATATTCGACCCTGAACCTTCTTGAACTGCTTCATCCTCCAATGGTGACAATGTATGTCTTTTTCCATCCTTTTACAGAGAATAAGTGTTCTTTCTTCCATCATGAATAAATTTTCTGTCATATTTTCATGGCCTCCCTAATATATATGCCATACATCCATAGACATTATATCACATAATACCACATCTTTATAAGTACCAATTTGAAACTCCACATTGCATTGCTCATTCACCAAGAGTTGATGTCCTTTCTTCAACCAGGACACTTTGGAAGGAGTAGGATGATTCATCCTCTTCAATACCAACTTCTCTACCATCTCAGTGGAGACCAAATTATCTGTACTGCTGCTGTAAATAACCATCTTACAACACTTCCCTTGTGACTTTCATTTATTCTTGAGCATACTCTTTCACTGGCTTGGTTCATGCACTTTCTTCTCTGTCTTTACTAAAACTCTCTTTAGCATAAGAGATTCTCCTTCCTTGGGAGAACTATTCACCTATTCTTCTTCACTAGACTCCTCATGAGCCTCAGCAATGTTTGCATTCCTTTGAGTTGTAGGTTTATTCCTTGGGAAATCCCATGACATGTGTCCAATTCCTCCACATGTATAACATTTTACTTCTCTATTTCTGCCTCCTCTGAATCCTCCTCTTTGGATTACCTGGCTACCAAAACCTTCTGCTTTATCTTTAGGAGTACTACCTCCTCTGTTTGGAAATCCTTTCCCTCTTGTTGTAATTCTCTGTCTTCTCTTTTGGTTCTATTTTCTTAGTAACTTTTCTTCTACCCTTGAGGCTTCCTGATAAGCATCTTCAACAGTTTTCAAATTCAACAAGCTGATCTCATCGTGTATCTCATATCTCGGTTCATTTATATATCTAGCTATTCTTTCTATGTCCCCTTGTGTCTGTCCAGCTCTAATACTCAACTTAAAGAATTCTTGTGTATATTCTTTAACAACCATACTCTTTTGTCTAAGATTTTGTAGGTGTCTAATGAGAGTCAACTAATGATCCTTAGGCATAAATTGACTTTTAATTTCATATCACCAAGGAAGATGTAGATCGATGCATTGCTCCTCCCATTTCTCTTTCTTAGTTTAGAACACATTTGTGTGAGTTTTATTAAACCAAAGACACTAATGAAATGATCGAGATTTTTGGATCTCGAGCAATGTTTGAAATTGAACAAATGATTATGGACGCTCTTGACCATTTAGAAATGCTTGTCTAAATAATAATAATTGTATTCACGAGCATGGGTAATATCCCACAAGTAGTGGAGACAGACATGAAAGTAGTAGTGGGAAGCATTATGGTTCTCAGAAGAGCTAGTTCCAAGAGTTTCTAGACTAACTGTTCCTCTACCCGTGGATCCGTGACTCAGATCGAGGGTGACCCGTTCAAGTGAGGAATAATTGACGGTGTCAACGGTTGGGAGTAAAGTCATCATGCTACAACTAGTTGCCCATATCTTGAGATAAGTATTTCTCATATGATTTTATTCATGTTTTAACATATTATTGTGATGATTATGTGCAAAGATGGCTAGATTGAATTATCTATATGCTTGATTATTGTATGTCATAATATGTTTACAAGAATAATGGATTCCATAAGATTCAAATCTGAGATGATATTCATTTTGATTTTTTTTCTCTTCTTACAAAATTGTAACTATGACTCTACGGTACTAGGAGGGGCTCAACCATATGTTCTGGTTCACCAAAATATGTTCATTTTTTTCCTTTAGGACCTGTTCCATTGTGTCAAGAACAATATTTCGAGTGAGGATCGCATTTCATTTCGTCAAAAAATATTTCTGGATGACCAAGATATGTTCGTTTTGGTCCAACAGATTTCTCGGTGCCAGGTTGAACGCACCAGTTTTTAGATGTGAAATGTTATATGCATGGATCTGCTCCTATTTACAAATCTGAGTTTTGATAATGTAATATGAATTTAATATTGATTCATGGCTGGAGGGAGGAAACCATGCAATCTAAAATATATTAGTGAAAATGGTTGTAGGGGACAACCATTGGGAGGTGATTTTGTGGGTTGTGATTGCAGGCATTGCCTTTTGTTCTGCTTTGGTTGGGGTGTGGTTATTGGTTACAACCTACATATTTTTATTGATGTGTGTTTTCCTTAGTGTTTATGTTCACTAAAATCACACACCCACCAACATCGCAAACTAATTAAACTGGTAAGCAATTAACGACATAATACTTGACAATTATATACCATGTTTTCAATAATCTTTACGAAGTATAAGAATTTGATTTAAGACCTTAATCACACTATGATAATAGATTCATTATTCATGCATTGAATGTGATTATGAACTTAAATTTAATGTTGATAGAGTTTATTAAGTGTTGAGATTATTTAACTAAGAGCGACGAATTATTTAATTAAGTAACACAACCTTAGTAATGTTAATTAAAGTTAGAAATTTAATTAATCATTTAATGGTTAGTTATCCTAACCTTATTCTGTTGTTCTTAAACCAAATTTTAGAACCTTTTTCCTTGTTATAAGGGTTGGGGATATTACATCAAGCTGAGTAGTTTTAAGCCCAAAATTTATTTCTTTTACCGTGTATTTGGAAGATTTCCCCCATAAAGGTTGTTTTCCTGTGAAACTTACAATGAACCATTTATTGGGATATATTTTGTAATAAGCTCTATATTATGTTGGATTAAACAGAGAGGGAATTGACCCTCCTTTTCTTTACTATCTGGGTGTTTAAACGGCTATATTGGTCCTTTCATATCCAAAAATAATTTTGATTTATTCCTTTTGTGTAATTATAGGTCATTCTCAAAGGTCTGTATTAGTATGAAAATTGTTTTCCCTGGAAGTTACTTCCGGTTGAGGAGAACAATGTTAGATGATATTACTATCTCAGGTTTTTCATTTATTATCCTATATTAAGCTTAAATGTGGGGGTGTTCACTTCATTTGAAAAGCTAGGTTTCGAACTTGGGTATGTAAAACCCTAAAGGAGGGAAGCTTTGCTAGTAACTTAATTTTTTTCTTTTTGGTTGCAGGAAAAATGCATTTCTTATCATGGATTTTTTGTTTCTATTTATAGTTTATATGTATCTAGGAATCCATGGCTTATTGTTACCATACATGTATAGTTTAAAATCCATCCATTTACTTGACTACTCCTATACTTTTAAAAAATGAAATTATGAGTTAGGTCTGGTTTACCTTTTTTTCCCATAGAAAAAAAATCGTAACTTTATTTCAAAATTACATTCATCATATGATCCACTATCTTTTACAAATCAGTGTCCATTACCTCAATTCTTCAACACAAAAAATGCTCGATTACAGTAAATAATAATTGATTTCAAAATCAAATTATATCCATACCAAAAATCACATCATTATACACTAACAGTCAATGATAGATATGTCTAATAGAAACCAGAAAGTAGTATTGACAATATAATATCAACATATTACAGCCTCAATAAAAACTATATATGATTTATATATCATCTAAATCAGTCTTTATCAACATAAGGCTTTCTCCTTAAAAATTTTCATAAGTAAGTTTACCAATAACTATCACAATCTGTCCTTGTCTCCTAGTCACAAATTGTCTTTTTCATCTTGTCAAAAACTATCCAATAACTGTCAGAAAAACAGTCACTAGATATCAAAAACTGTCACCAGACAATATCAAAACACTGTCATATGTCATAATAAACTTGATCATCATATAAAAACTGTCATAAACCTCCAAAGTCACATGATCCCCCCCCCCCCATCAAAAAATTACTAGAAAATCTGAAATGTCTCATATGTATCAGGTCCCCTATACTCCAGGATTTTCCAATGACCTTACATCACTTTAGTACCTGCATTAGCTAAAGCATCAGCTTTAGAATTCCTTTCCCAATAAATATGCTTAAAATCAACCTTAACCAGGAAATTAGAAATTCTAATCACCTCCTGAAGGATCCAAGTAAGAAGAATATTATTTATTCTGAACTTACCTAATACCCAATTGATCACCAGCTGTGAATCACCAAAAATATGCAAATTTTGAACCCCCTGCTTTAAAGCCAAAGTAATTAGCAATTTTAAGGTTAAAAGCTCAGCAAAGTTGTTGGTGCCTATCCCCAAACCAGCAGAAAAAGCAAAGGAGTGTTCCTCAGATAAATACAAAATTCCACCTGCCCCACATATCTTAGGTACTCCTGTTACCGAACCATCAAAATATCCCCAAGGTGATTCTTTGTCAATTTGTTCATTGACAACCATTCTTAATTTCAAAGTTCTATTATCCAAAGGATAAGCAATCAGTAAGCCCAAAACTAAAGAAGTAACCAAATAAGACTTTGGCTGAATATGTTCAAAACAGCATTGATTCTGGGCCTTCCAAATTAACCAAGATACAATAACAGGTAAATATCTATACCTGGGCTCAGCATGCATAACCCAATTCTAAACATAGTCTAAAACTGATATTCCATTCCAGAAATTATTATATCTTAACTTATACTCAATTTCTGACCAGACTCTCCTCGTGAATGTACATTCGAAACCAATATGTGAATTATTTTCAGAGTCCATTTTGCATAGATAGCACCAGCCCGGTCCTTCTCTACCTTTTCTACACAGTAGATCCCATGTAAGTGCTTTCCCTGAAAATAAAAACCAGCAATAAATTTTTTATTTTAGTGGACAAGTAAGTTTCCATAACCACTTCCACCACCAGGAACTTTCCATCTCATTTCTGTCATGAATAAGATGCAAATAACCATCTTTGGGTGTGTACTTACCTATTTTGGAAAGACTGCAAATCATCTTGTCATCCTCAGTTGAGATTTTAGCATGACTGGTTGTCAACAAAGTAACATAAGAATTCTAAATAGTGATTTCCTAGTCATCAAAACCAAAATGATCAGCATTAAGCCAGCCCTGATCCTATAGTAATGATGTACCAGTACAAGCAATGTCCTTTAAAACAAAAAATCCAGTTGAATGGAGTTTATCAATCATGGATACAGGTAAAACATGCCTCCATTTACACCCAAGCCAATGGTCAATTCCTATACGTACCTCAGTTCCAGTCCCTATTCTCCACACAAGTGCCTGTCCTATAAGATCAAACGACCAAAGAATCGCTTTCCAGCAAATGGATATACCTTTCTTTTTCTTTACATCAACCCTTATCCAATCTAATAAAAATAAGGGTGAAATGTATTTCTGTATTGCTATCTACACCCACAGTCTTGTTCCATTAATCAAATTCCATACACTTTTAGCAGCAAGAGATTTAGCAAATAAGGCAGGTATTTTCAAGCCCCAACCTTCCAGAGATTTGGGATTGGCCAAGACCTTCCATGAAGACCAGGGTAGACCAGATGCCTCATTTTTTCCAGACCATAAGAATTTGAAACAGATTTTCCTGATTCTATCAAGTATTCCCACAGGTATCCAAAAATGCATCCAGTAAACTGGAATGGCCTCAAGTACAGACTTTACCAAGATGAGTTTTCCACCCTTAGATAACCATCTAAAACTCCAGTTCTTGATTCTCTTTTCCACTTTTGAAATGAGCCAATCCCAATCTTTCAACAGATATCTGCAAGGTTTTAAACGAAAACCAAGATATTTCATACCAACTCAATTTTATCAACATTAAAAGAAAAAATGTTCTGAATTGAAATCAACTTAGATTCATCCAATCTAGAATAATAAAAGTATGATTTGTCCTCATTAATAATCATACCAGAAGCTTTACAAAATACCTTCAAGACCTCATATAAAGTTGATAATGACTGATCAAAACCATCAGATACCAAAATAATATCATCCACAAACAAAATATGAGATAGAATAATATTGTTACCAAAAGAGATACCCTGAAAAATCCCATTATTTTGGGTTGTAAGTATATACCTGCGCAGGCCTTCTACCACAATAAGAAATAGTAAAGGTGCCAAAGGGCAACCTTGTCTGAGCCCCTAGCTAGATCTAAAAAAAGGGGATGCACCCCATTAATAAGAACATCAAATAAAACTGATGAAATGCTTCTCATCACCCAAGTAATAAAAGGTACTGAAAATCCCATTTTAGACATAATTACCCGTAAATATGTCCAATTTACACGATCATATGCTTTTGATAAATCAATTTTAAGCACCATTGATTTCATGCCCTTAACATGGATGGAATGCAGACCTTCCTGAAGAATTCCAACAGCTTCATGAATTTGTCTGCCGAGCAAAAAGCCAAACTGTTCTTTAGATATAATTCTCCCCAGAATCTTTTTAATGTGAGTAGAAATGATCTTGCCAATGATCTTATATATAAAATTACATAAAGATATTGGTCGGAAGTCATCAAAAGACTTAGGAGCATCAGTCTTGGGAATCAATGCAATAAAAGTAGAATTAAAGACAACAGGAATCTTCCCACTAAGTCTTGAATCTTCAATAACTCTTAACATATCACCTCCCAAAACATCAAAAAGTGCTCTATAAACTTCCACCGGGGGCCCATCAGGTCCCGGGCTCTTATCATTTTTACTGACAGACAAAATAGACTGAATTTCCTCAATTGTAACAGGAATCATAAGATCTAAATTCTCACTTTCAGAAATATCAGTAGGAAAATTATCAGTAATTTCCAGAATTTCAGGTAAATGATACCCATGACTTTGTCGTGTATGATCTTTGTACGATTTTTAAATTTATTATGTTATTGCAGTACCATTTTGCCATGACTTGCACATAAGGATTTAGGTGCACTCTGGGATTACACTCCTCTTCCCTATCAAGTCATGGTTCCATACAGGAGTTTTCTACTAAATAAGAAATCCTAACCAGTCATGTTGCTTGTTATTGATGATGTTTGATGGTAAAAACTATATGGTTAAGGAATCGGTAATTAGTCCTCTTTCCTCCTACTTGGTTATGAATGGACATAATGTTTTTATAATTTAAGTATGGATTGAAGTGTTATAGACTCATTAACTCAAATATTACTTGGTGAAGTCCTTCCTCCTTATTA
>LPNX010385795.1:74299-93211 GCA_001517045.1 Pseudotsuga menziesii | reverse complement strand
ATATATATATATATAACTTACTCTTATCTCTCTTACTATGGTCTAGGAACTTGACTTCGATTTCATTGACATTAATCCCATGATAGGAAGGCAATGATGATGGTCAAAACCCTCCACTTGTGATGACCCCGTGATGAGTCAATTCTCTACATATTATTATATTATATAGTGAAACATCATGATACATGGGTGTTAAAGGCTTCTTTCTTTCTTGGTACATGTTTGTACAAACAAAGACATGCTTTCAAGAAACATATTTAAATATATTAAAACTAACAATTGCCCCAAAAAGGTGCAATAGTATGCTAATAAGTTATTGTTGAAGAGTGAAATGGATAAAATGGGAAAACTAAAATCAAATTGGTGTTTTGGGGAAAGTCTCTAAGAAAGTGGATGGAATAAAGTTTTCCCATGTTGTAGATGTGGCCTTGTACCCTAAGTACAATCACAAATCAATTACCAATTTTGCAAGGAAGGCCAAGGAAGGGTCAAGTTTTAAAATCTCTTTTAGGATATTAGAAATAGGCACTCGAATATTAAATGTAGATATAGTTCAAAACAAATTAGAAATAATTAGCATTTTCATAGAAATTTTCCTAGGCCAAACTAAACATCTACATTTACGAGTATGTATGGTATATATATAATAAAAATTATGAAAACCATAAACAGGGTGAAACTGTTGACTTCTTAAAGATCAATATAATTGATATAATTGCCTTGGAGTGTGTCTAACTGATTTTTTCTTGAGGAAATACATATGGGTACATAAAAGAAAAGTATATATACCCAGAACATAATTATAGCCAACTTCCAGAGGTTTGTATCTTGGTAGACTAAGAAAAAATTAATAAGAAAATTGACAGCAAACATGAAACTAAAGAAAGAGACAAAAACATCTTTGGCCCAAGAATGTGATAAGAACCTAAATCATGTTGGGAAAAGGAATCCCACATAGAAATCTATAGCATAAACAAGAAATCACATAAATCGCATATAGCATAAACAAGAAATCACTACACAAATATATCTGCGTGGTAAAACCCTTTGAAGGTGCAGATATGGTCAACGTGGTGATGTCTCGATGTTTGGTTATGCTAAACCTAGGTGGGATTTCCAGCATGATCATGTCTTTGTGTCTGGTTATGTTTATCATAGGTGGGAAGACTTTGACTAGGTGAGAGAGCAAGTGAAGGAGTTGGGGTTCGATCATTGAGAGATGAAACATCTACAATAGAATATGATCCTCTTCTACTTTATAATTATGATCATCATCGATGTGTGTTGCAAATTCCTCCTTCATATCATGTTCTATCGAAGGATGAATCCAACACACTGTTTGTTGAAGGAGTTCCAAGTGATTGCATTCAAATAGAAGTATCTCACATATTTCACCATTTTCTAGGCTACTAACAGGAGGAGATTGGACTTAGGAGGAGATGAGGATTTCAGCAAGGCAGAGACTTCATGGCACCCAAACTGAGGAGAATCAAGAATTCATTACCCATGCTAAGAAATGCAAGGGAAAGGGAAGAAAAATTCACCACCATAAGCATCAAGGTAGAATATCAATCCCTTCTTCGTATCAACAAGAAAAGAAGAAGGATCTATCACAAGTACAATGCTTTAGGTGCAAGAAATATGGTCACTATGAAAACAAATTTCTAAGTTCAAGTAAAAGGAAACATGAAGACTCAACAACTGATGTAGAAGAAGGTCATCATCACAAGAAGAAAAGGATTGAAGATCGTACAAAATTATTATTCATATCGACATTATCAGGTTCGGTTCCCACCACTAGTGACACTTGGCTCATAGATAGTGGTGCTTCCAGGAATATGATTGGATAAAAAGAAAATATTTCTAAGATAGTTGAGAAATAATATTATCTTTGTGTTGTACTTAGATATGATGCCAACTATACAGTGAATGGATATGGATCTACCTCCCTTCAACTAGAATCTAAATATATGTTACATTTGATTAATGCGTTATATGTTCCTAGTATGAAAAGAAATCTTGTCTCCATATCTTCCTTGGAGGACAATGGATATAAAGTTGAATTTTTATATGGGAAAGTTCTTACTTGGAACAAGAACTCAAGCATGGACACAATGAAACAAACTGGAGTAAGAGAGCAGAGCATGTATCAATTGAGAACTCCACCAGATCAAGCAGTAGTTCATGACTCCATCAACATGGGTGATCTATGGCACATAAGGTTAGCTCACATCAACTATAGATCTCTCCTAGCATTAAGAAATGTTGTGACAGGTCTAGTATCACTTCACATGGATGATGACAAAGTCTGAAAGGGATGCATGCTTTGAAAGAATACGAAGGGATCTTTTACGAATAGTGAGAGTAGATCCAAGGAAATATTGGATCTAGTGCACTCTGATCTATGCAAACCTATGATTGTTTCTTCGTTGGGTGGCTAGAACTACTATGTAACATTTATTAATGACTACTTAGTGAATATTTGGATATACTTTCTCAAGACCAAGGAATCCAAGGAAGTTCTCAGCAAGTTCAAAAAATTAAAAGCACAAGTTGAGAATCTATCAGGAAAGAGGATCAAGACTATGAGATCGGACAATGGTAGAGATTTTACATCCACTGAGTGTCACATACCCCAATTTTGTAAAATTATGTAATTTGTTTTATTATATTTCTGAGACATTATGTTAAACTTAATCCTAAGTAGGGATTGATGACTCAGCAGAGTCAACAGTAATGGAGTGTAATTCATAATATTTTATTATTAATAAATAAATTATGGAGACAACAGCATGGGAGAGCTATTAAAAGAGGTTACTAGTCAAACTGGTGGATGGAACTAGGTGGAAAGGCAAAAGACAAGTGGCAGCATCCTCAAACACTTCCTAAGTTGCAGGTGGAAACTTCCCTATATTTGGGGTCATGATTCCCCAAGAAAGTGGAATCAGAGCAGGTGGCTCATTAAATGACAGTTAACCCAACAAAGACCTAGGCAATCTTTTAAAAAGTACTCAATGAAGAGAGCTGAGGCTGCTCAGATTTTATTCCAGAGAGAATTCATTCAGGTGAATGGTATTCAGGAATTTCATTGAGGAAAGAGAGAAAAACAGTAAGGAAGTGTTCTGAGTGGATTGCTGCAGTAACTTGGTTTTATTTACAGCTTTTAGCTAGGAGAACTTGCTGATAAGTTCAGGATTCATACTGAGTTTGAGGACTGGTATCTGACATTGCTACACCTAGTTCCAGCCAGGGAGACCAGAGCAAGCTCGGGGGTGCTGAGAAGTCGTTGTCTGAGCTCTCTCCAGGAGTTGGTAGGGAGGAACGGCCTCCCATTACTGTTGTTGTCCACAGCTTAAACAGGTTCTGTCACTTATTTCTTTATGATTACTGAGTATGAAGGGATGCATGTTATGTTTATTTTATATGTCTGAGGAGTTAATTAGTTAATGAAGTTAGTATTTCAGAATATCAGTAGTTAAATCTGTTAATAGTTACTGTGTTTTTCAACATATAGTATCACCAGACCATACTCCAGCACAGTATCTCGGTATTGTGAAGAAGAATTCTTCTGAACCGAGTTACCTATTTAAATACTTTCATTATTTACAAGCATTTCATAAATTTCCTAAGTTGTTTTGTTTACAGTCTTTAAAACTACTTCATGATACTGTATCCTTGTTTCTAGTAAATGCTAGCTGTAATAAAGAAAAGATAGACTAAGTAATGCTGCTATTTAAAGCTTATAACTATTACCTTCTAGTTTGCAAGAATCTAACTATGGAAAGAGACAATGTTGACAGTAGGATATAATTTACCTATTGGTTTGATTTTACAGTTAAAACCTAGTATTGTTAGTCTGCATGTAGGTAAGAATGTAGTCATATAATTACTGAATCTTCTTGTATTTACAGCTAAAGCTTAAACATATTATAAAACTGTTTTATATTTTCTTATATGATTAAGGAATGTGACTGTATATACAAAAGTTTTATATATATAAACTTAAAACAAAGATTAAGTATTATATAAATATTATGAGATTATACACAGTCTTTATAATTAAATAAATAAACCATACACTGGATAATAACAATAATAATAATCATAAAACATTAGAAGTAACATCATTGTTGCATTACTAATAATTTATTTATCTTACTTACAGTATAAAAATAATACTTAAAGTAATATCTTATTATTACAAATACAAACCAAGATAATTTTATACTCAACGTATAATTAAATAAAGTTTATGAATAAACTAATTACACTCTATGTATTATAAAATGATTTATTAATACTTGGAAACGATTATAAAATATAATAAGAATACAACAGGCTTATATAAATTGAAAAGTATGCGCCTTACTTTTAATATAAACCTACAGTAACTTTTTAAAGAGTATTTCAACAGCATAATAATTCAGTATTTCTTTTAAAAAGCTATGCTGTTATCTTGAAAAGCAAAGGTAATAAGAGAACTAGTATATTGCTCGAACAGCGAGCTTAAATCTTTATATTACAAACCAATTATTTTATTCACAGAAACCGATAGAGTTTATACTCCTTTTATTTTATAAACTGAACTTAATCTTAATTGTGGAATTAGGGTTAAACCCTATAAAATTCTACTTTATTTACAAGTAAAGCAACTAATGATAATTTTAACAGTAATTTTACTCACAGTCACCTTCATAAGATTAAAAATTAAACTTTTGTACTACTATAGTTTAAACCAGTAAAGAATGCAGGAGAAGATTTCAGAACTAGTCACAGGTTTAATAACCGAAGATAAATACCCAATCTATACAAAATACACAATAGTATTAACTGTCAATAAAAACTGGTATCGAGTTAAACCCACAGCAGAACTATACAATGGCTTATAGCCTGTTCCATCTTTAAAAAGATAGTAAAAACGAAGGAACTTACAGCCAGTTCGGCTTCATAAAACATCATAATAATTACAGGCAAGGTTTTATACTCTCGGTCAAAGCCGGAAGGCTCTGCATAAGAGCTAGGGTATAAACCCTGATGCATAATATTAAAAACAAACAAAAACCCTGAAGGTTAAACAGAGTCGAAATGACGAAACCATCGCATTCCTCTAAAGACTCACACAAGGTGAACAAGCCGTGGAGAGACCAGGGCTTACCATGGCCGTAGTGCCGTAACCTTCATTTCTCTGCAAGCCGAGAGAAGTAGAAGGTACACCTGCATTATCCAGTAGACATCCGAGTGTTAGCGTTTGTTTCAAGTGTAAAAGATATTTAATAACATGTGTATATTGCTGTAACATTTAAGAAAATGAGATAGTAGTTACCTTGTAGGTTGATAAACCCTCACAGTGAACGACACGACCAGTTCAAACAAGGAGCCTGCCAATCGATGGCAAACAGATTGAAGTTATTTCGCTCAACTTCTAACAGCAAAAGAAAACCCAGCGAATCGATGAAGAAGGCATAACCCTACAACAGCAACGTTCTCTCCATCAACTATCACACAGCCCACAGGTAGTACAAGCCACGCATTGTGGAAGGGACAATCACACCTGCGGGAGCAGAGAGGGGTAGAACTGTAACCCAACCGAGACAAGCCAAACAACGACGGATTTTACAGAGGCAAGCAGCAATTTTATAAACACTCCAACCCCCTTACAATACAGTAGCAAAGCTCACAAGGGGCTGAAGCAACCGGAGGTCCAATGGCAGGCAAAACAACAATAACCTGGTCAAGAAGGGTTTGCAGAGCGGCCAAAGGCCCGAGAACAAAGGAAGAATGGCGAAATTTAGGGTTGAGTCAAAATTATATAGCGCCAATGCATGGCCAAGGAGTGACCACGTCAGTACAATAATACTTTGCATGCGAGCGGGTTGAAGTCTAAAGTTCTACGATGAAGATTGCCCATCATTTGTTTTCCAAACAATTCTTTGTATGGATATCCCTTATGGTTGCTACCCTATGATTTAACCTGCGTTATAATTTCACAACGACAATGTTAGAAGCAATGCATGTAAATACTATGCATTATCTATAATAAGTTATGCAATATAAACTTTAAGACTATGCTATTTTGATATTAACTTGTGCATTAAATACATTGAACAATCTCGGTGTTAGAATGATGTTATTACACCTTGCTTTGTATATATTAAAGCTTTGCCATGTACATATTAAAAACCATGTATTATAAGCAATCGATCAAGATTAAGTCTTGAGGTATTTTAGACTTAAAAGATTTGATGTCTATTATAAAGGTTATAATAATATGAGCATAATGTTAAGTTAAAAACTATTCGTTAAATTTACCACTATAATGCTATTTACCCTAGTCTCAAGTGAGGCTAGGTATAGTTATCTACAATCTACTACTTAGTACTATTTGTTACAGCTTTGCATAGATGGTATAAGACTTGTTATTCTTTCTTTAAGTGACTTTAACTTGTAGGATTCAAGTTTTATAATCTACAAAATTGGAGAAGTTTACTCTAATCCACGTTCACATGTTATTACCAATGCAATAAAAATCTCTAATAGTTTTAGATTCTTTATGATAACAATTAGGCTTTTGTTGTCTTTCATACTTTAAGATTTACAAGGTATGGTAAGTGAATGTATAACTAGCAGTTATGTAAATTACTATCACCATCCTTGCTAGTAGTATAGTCTGGAAACTCAATAATAAGTTTAAATTGTGATCATCTAGAACTAGCCCTAAAGATGTCTACAGTTTTATTCCTTTGTTGCCTATGGAGATAGAGGTAGTTTCCATTTAATGCAAACTCTTAAAATGTAATAGAAAAACTTATACCAAACAGTAAACCTAGTTTTTACGAATCAAAGCATTTTTGAATTGGAACTTGGCATGATGCAGTAACAACAGATAAATAGAAGTAGGCCTGATTATGGTAATCCAATTATACTTACTGCGCTAGATAATAAATATTATTTACTTCCATGGTTGCATTTCAGAAAGTTTATAAATGATTCAGTACTCCATAGAAGATCTTAAGGAGAGTAATAGGAAAAGCTATACCTTCAAAAGCTCGATAAACTGGCTAGTATGCATTTAATTTTTACTGAATGTTTTGGTACAGCAAATTGAGAAGTATTACTTTAAATATTTGTTAGCAGCGTCTCGAACATTACCTGTCATCTATAAGAACAGAAGGAAATTTATGCGTTAGCTCAACGCTAAGTAAGCCCCATCTTTTCACGACAAACCCACCTTGTGTCACAATCAGAAAAACATTCAGTAACTGAAAAGAAACTACTCTTTAAAGTGAAGTATAATCATTCAGTTACAATACTAGAAGCATAAACTAATCAACCAGTTAATGACTGCACTTAATGCAATTATATGCTATTTTAAAAGTTTTAAATTTTTTGAAATTTTTGGGGTTTGACACTGAGTTTAATGGTTTTAGCAAGGAAGAAAGAATCAAGAGGGATCTTATTGTTCCCTACAACCTTAAAAAAATGGGGCTGCTGAAAGAAAGAATCAAACAATTATGGAGGAAGCCAAAGCCATGATACATGACCAGAGTCTACTGACGTTCTTGTGGGAATAATCTTCAAGAACAATTTTCTATGTACAAAACAGATTCCCTCATATAATCTTGAAGAACATGACTCTGGAAGAATCCTTCACATGAGTGAATCTAGAAGTGGGACACCTTCATATATTTGGTTTTCCAGTATACATACATGTCCCCAATGAGAAAATGATGAATTTGGATCCTTGGGAAAGAACACGACTTTAATGGGATACAATGAGTCTTCAAAGGCATACATAATTTACATTCCAATATTGAAGCAAATCGAAGTCAGTAGTGATGTGTCCTTTGAAGAAGAAATGGCTATCCGGAAAGGAAGAGGATCTGACATGGATATCGATGACAATGAAGAGATCAGATAATCTCCCCCTCCAACAATTCGGAGGGAGTTTCCAAAGGAAGAACCGATTGAATCCATCGATCGGACCAATTGAGCTAGTTGATGATCCCATAAACATTGTAGTTGGGTGGAAAAGGCCTAGATGGGAACAACAAATCTTGCAGGATGCAGAGGGGCATGAATATCCACCTGGAACTTTTCAAGAAATCAAAAGAACTCATAGGTTCTCGAGTTATGTAGCATTGATGAGTCACATCATTGACTTAGAGCCAACCACACATGAAGAAGCATCTAGGAACCATGTTTGGAAGGACGCCATGTTGGAAGAAAATATATCCATCATGAAGAATGATGTATGGGAGGTTGTACCGAAACCTGAGGGGAAGTCAGTAGTGACTTCCAAGTGGCTTTTCAAGATTAAACATGGAGAAAATGGAAGTGTGTAAAAACACAAGGCTATATTTGTTTCCATAGGATTCTCTCAGAAAGAGGGAGTTGATTACGATGAAACATTTTCTCTTGTGGCTCGATGTACTTCCATCAAGAACATTATTTCTATTTCTTCATCTATGGGATGGAAATTGCATCAGATAGATGTCAAGACCGCTTTCCTCAATGCTGTAATTGAGGAAGAAGTATACATTGAACAACCAGATGGGTTTGTTGTGCATGGGAAGTATTCCCATGTTTGGAAGTTGAAAAAGGATCTATATGGACTCAAGCAAGCACCTCATGCTTGGTATGGATGAAGAAATAGATACTTGATGAGCTTGGGATTCACAATAGTGATGAAGATCCCAATATTTACTACAAGATTGTGGAAGATGAGCCACTGATTCTAGTTTTGTAGGTCGATGATTTGTTTCTCACAAGAAATGAAAAGCTAATTACATGGTGTAAGAAGAAGCTTACCTCTGATTTTGAAATGAAATATCTTAGATTGATGCATTGATTCTTGGGATTAGAAGTATGGCAAAGGAAGAAGGAGATTTTCCTAAGTCAAGGAAAATACATTATCGATATACTGAAGAGATTCAAAATGTTGGACTACAAGTCCATGGATACTCCAATGGATGCAAACTTGAAGAATTTGATGGAATCAACTTCATATTTTGAATTTATTGATCCCACCATGTATTGCTAGTTGATTGGATCGTTGTAGTATCTAACGAACACCAAGATGGATATATGTTTTGATGTGAATGCTCTCATCCAATTCATGAGTGAGCTGAGGAAGATTCACTGGACTATTGCAAAACATGTACTCGAATATTTGCATGGCACTATGGGATATGGATTGAGATATGCTTCAAGATGTTACTTGAGATTGCAGGGATTTTCAGACTCAGATTGTGTCGGATGCGCTGTAGATAGGAAGAGTACTTCCGGATGTTGATTCAGTTTGGATTCTGCAGTTATTTCCTAGTGTAGCAGGAAGTAGACCTCAATAGCACTCAATACAACAAAGGATGCATATATGGCTTCTAGTACAACAGTTCAAGAAGCAGTATGACTTTGGAAACTCCTTGCATGATTGTTTGGTAAGATTCTAGGACCAACTATGATTCAGTGTGACAACCATAGATGTGTGTAGATGTTAGTGAATCTTTTGTTTCATGATAAGTTGAAACATATATACATTCAATATCACTTCATTCATGATATGGTGCAAAAGGGTGTGTTCGAGCTACATTACATACCGACAAATGACTAGACTACAAATGTTCTTACCAAGCCTCTTCCCAGGACAAAGTTTGAATAGTTTTGTGGAATACTTGACATAGAAGAAAATGTATCCCTCCTTGAGAGGGAAAGGTGATTCATACATCCACCTTGCTTCTACACAAGTGCTTATACTAGTTCTGGTTCTTAGCCTGGTATGAGAGAAATCTCATTGGTAGTGAAGACAGACTGGCAATAGATGGTGGTGTACATCGGTGCCTCTGCTTGTCCTAGCTCTCAACATGGTGTGGGAGAATACCCATCAGCAATAGATATGGATAGGTAGTAGATCGTCGTGTACACTGGTGCCTCTGCTCGTCCTGGTTCTCAACCTGGTATGGAATAAATTCCATCAACAGTATAGACGAATAGGTAGTAGATGGTTGTGTGAAGCATGTACAGGCTCTTAGCTAGGTATGGGAGATTCCCATCAATAGTAGAGATGGACTGGTTGTATATGAGACATTGATTGTTTGTTTATTGGTCAATACTGAGAGGGAGGGGGTGAATCAGTATTGTTATCTTTTTATTAATGTAACCACTTTTTAAATCTACTATTAAAGACACATAATAACAAGAATACACCGAACACAATTTTAACGTGAAATCCCAATAGGTTAAACCACCAATACGTCCTATTACTGCAAAATTGTTATTTACATATAGTTTTGCATGCTACTACAAACAAGGATGGTATTACACCCTATTTACCAATACCAATTGGAAGGAAGCTACGACCCCCTGTTTTATCAGCTACGACTGAAAGGATGCTACAACACCCTATTTACCAATGCCAATTAGAAGGAGGCTACAACCCCCTAGTTTATCAACTACAACTAAAAGGAGGAAACAACCCCCTGCAGGCCTGTTTCCTGCCCTAGAGCCATCCTGCAACCCTGATATGTTTCTCATGATTTCTCTCCCATTGAATTATGTCACACCCACTGGTCTCTGATTCTGATCATGCCATTCGAACTGCAGAGACATCTTCCTTCTTACTCAGGCCGCTGCTTAAATACTTCTCACCATTTAAGCTTCTTTTAATAGTTGCATCTCTTCAAACTGAACAAACATAACTTTCATTGTTGCACCCTTTCATATCTGAAGATCAAACCTTTCAGAACATCCTTTCACATTCTTCCATTGATCCTGGACCTCAGAGATTGTTTCCGAAGCTTGGAAACCATTTCCGCACCTCTTTCCAATGTTTGCAGGTGCTTCTGCATTGTCAAACTTCTTTCCACAAGATCATCTTCCTGATCCAATCAGAGTTGTTGATCCTATTTCTAAGTCAATCTGGATCATCGATCTAACCTCAAAATTTCCTTTCTACACCAAGATTATCTCATCAACAATTCCCTGTTGTCAATCTTTGTTGGGCGTTTTCATGACCGTCGATCTCCATATTGCAAGATGCGGGATGCAAGATGTTTACTGTCTGTTTTTTCTTTTCTGCAAAATTATTTCCGCAAGCTTCTTCCTGCAAGCTTCTTTCCTCACCATCGATCTATTTCAGCAGAACTAAATTCAGTCGTCTGATCTTTCTATATTGTGGGATGCGAGATGCGAAAACATAACATTTCGACTTTCCACAAACTTCTTTCCGTAATCTCCTATCTACAATTTTTCTTCCGCACCGTCAATATTTGGCGGAGTCTTTCCTGATCATTGATCTTGCAGATTGCGGGATGCGGGATGTGGAATCACACTTTCCTATTTTGGACTTCCACAATTTCCTTCCGCAACTTTCTTTCTGCATTTTCCTGGACAGTTGCTTTCCTTGCGGATTTACCCCTGACCATCCATCTTGATCTCTTGTGGAACTTTGGCTTTTTTGCCTAACTTATGTAAACTGATCTTCACCGTCAGATCTAGTGTGGGTCGCACCTTGACCATCCATTCTAGAACTAATGCGGATCTGCATTCTTTTTTTTGTGTGGATTATACAAAAATTGATCCTCATTCAACATATCTCATGCAGATAACTATGCCACCCTCATCATCATGTCATGTCATCACTACCTTTGTCTATTTCACCTCATCATCGTGCCATTTTGTCTTTACTTTGACTTATGTTGCGTTAACTTCGCCATGGTATCTTTTGCTTATCCTTTGTACTTCATAAGCAACTTTTCCATCACTACCTTAGTCTTTCATCATCATTAGGACACCATCATATTCCATGTCATCATATGTGTCATGTCACATCCTCAACTATGCCATGATATTCCATCATATGTGTCATGCCACATCCTTAACTATGCCATGACATCTCATTACTACCTTAGTCTTTCACTGATTTTGTCGTGCCATCATATCCACTGGTTATTCCTTTGTCATTTGTGAACACCTTTGACATCAATGACAACTATAACCCAAATTTTCCAACAATATCCCCCTTTGGCATTGATGGCAACCTCTAAATATTCTCCCCCTTTGACAACAATGACAAAGGATAACCTATTATGCCAATGTTGTACTTATTTTGATATAGGATTTCCTATTTTTAAGCTTTCTGACAACTCCCCGTATCATCATATCTCCCCTTTGTTAACTGAAATGTGTTATTTAATCAATGCATTATCATTTATCTTAACACTTCCTTTCTTGCAAGAGGTTCTTGGATGATAGCTTAACTGATAGATCCATGGACTCTCCCTGTCACTGTACTTCCTTTCTTTTTGCCAACATTTTTGTGACAAAGTTTACATTCAGCATTTTTTTTCACTCTTCCATTTTCTGTCTAGGATATATATTTTAAACTCTGTTCCTACTGCCATATCTAATGGTCTATTATTCCTATAAGTTAACCGGCTTCTGCTTTTACCAGAATTCCTTAAGCCTGTGCATTTAGATCTTCATGTAAAAACCTAGCATATACTGCTGGATTATTTTGGATTTTAGATCTATATTATCAATAGTCCAAAGACCCATAACTTCATATCCTCAACACAAAGATTACTTCAGTTTATTACATAGTTTCTCTGGTCTCACTATCTCAAACACAAAGACTCATAACCTCAACCTTTTCCTTTGTCAATGCTGAACTCATCCTGCTACCTTATCAATAGACTGAATTTTCTATTTTTAGAATTGAGTTTTCTTCTACTACCAACAATTTTATGCTGGCATGAATTCAAATACTAAGTGAACATAATCATCTTTATCTTCTATTTGATTGCAAACATCATGGTCTTCATGACTCTCACATTTTTTTGTTCTCACGTTACTTCATACTTTCTCTTATGTCATCCATACACCAACCTTGATCACTCGTCATCTTTGAAGAAGATAGCTTTCAATATACTTCAACATTAGACACCAATTGAGTTTTTTTTTAAATACCAATTGGAATTTTCTGACTTTAACTCCCCTTGAGTATAAGATCCCTTCTAATGTTATTTTTAGGGTTTTCTTTAAATCATGAGAGAATTTTTTTTAGAAAAGGATCCCACAGTCATCATTAGATCCTTCTTTATCTCTTTCATCCTTATCTACATTGGGTTATTCTTCTACATCGCTAAGTAGATTTCCCTCATGATGAGTGTCATTTTTATCTATGACCTCATTATTCTCAACATCAACTACAGAGACTTCATTAATGATTGAAAGTTGTGTTTCTTCTTAAGCTTCTAATTCTTTCATACACACCTTTTTAGGAGGTGTACTATTTACTTGTCCTTCACCATGCTCTATGTTGATGTCTTGTTCCCTTTTCATCCTTTGATTTTCTCCCTTGACTCTGCAATCAACCACCTTGTGACCAAACTTATGACAGTAATGACAATAACCATGAAATTTTTCTTTATCCACAGGAGGTCTTTGGTCTCTCTATTTCTTAACTGCCATTTTCTTCCATTGTCTCTGAACTTCTATTGGAGCATCACATTTCAGTTTACAATTCCTAGCCAAGTGTCCAAAGTTATTACATTTGTAACACTCTATATCAAACCTTCGAAGAAGTCCAAACTGGTTATGATTCCTTACCTTCGACTTTTTAATTGCATCCTTTTTGTACTCATGAACTTTTTCATAAGCCTTGCATTTCAGGGCTTTATGACCAAAGTTATTACAGGAATAACAATGACCTAGAAAGATTTTCTAATTTCTATTTATTACTTGTCTCTTGAGCTCCTCATGATTTCTATCTTTGTCATGAAAAGATAAAGCATATTCTTTGCACTTTTTCCTTTTAACAAGACTCTTCAATACTTCAGCATAGTTCTTTGTGCTTCCTCTCTGATTAGTGAGTGGGAAACTCTCTGGCTTCTTTTCTTTAATGAACCCTCAACCAGATCTGTCACTGGATGATCTTTGACTATTCAGAATGTCATCCATAATCTTTGAGCTATTTTTAAACTTATATCTGATGAATTTTTCATCAACCCCTTCTCTAAGTTGAGCAATTTATTTCTCAAGTTTTTCAAAATCTTGAATTCTCTTCCTGAGAAGAACTACTAGATCTTCCTCACTCTTCTTGACCTCTTGAAGTTGGTTTCTCAAATCAGTAACAATCTGATTTGTCTCTTCTTGGTATTTAGACTGTTTCTCTTTCAAAAATTTGTTTCTTTTCCTACATCTTTCAATTTCATCTACAACAGCCATGTATTCAGCTTCTATGTCCACTTCTGATTCCTCATCTGAGTTTGTTGTTCCTAAAAACAGTATTTCATTATCTTCACTCATCTCCTCATCTTCACTTTCTTACTTGGAATAGAAGTTCTTCCTTTTTTCTTTAAACTTCTTCTTACCCTTATGACAACAAGATTCTTCGTGGTCACTCTCCTATTGATTTGGGTAGGAACACGGGTAGGAACACTTATGGGATAAATGTCCAATCCTTCCATAATTAAAACATTTCAAAGGTAGCTTACCTTTGCATTTCCCAGTGCCTTTCTTAAGTTTTCTTACAAAGAGGGCTTCCTCATCATCTAGATTCTTTGATTGATTTTTTTAAGAGACTCTAAATGATGCTTCTTTCTTTGAGGTTTAATTTAGTCCAGTTCTCATCTCATACACAATGAGAATTCCATGCAGCTCATCTACTATCACTGTTTTAAGGTCATCTCATTCCTCTAGGGTGGAAACCTTTGTATCTCATTGGTAATGTTCTTAGTATCTTGCTTACCACTTCCCTTTCTTTCAGTTTTCCTCCAAGACCTCTAATAGCGTTAACCATCTCATCCACACGAAGAAGGTACTCCCCAATATTCTCTTCTTCTCTCATTTTAAGGGTTTCAAATTGACTTTTATATGTCTGCAGTTTGGATTCTTTGACCTTAGATGCTCCTTCATAAATAATCTTCAACTTTTCCCAGGCTTGTTTGGCAGAAGTGCATTGCATAACCTTAGTAAACATAGTGTTTGTTATTCCACTCAAGATTGCATTTAGGGATTTGCAATTACCTTCATATTCACCTAGTTCAACTGTGTTTGTAGGGTATTGGTTTCCTATTTTAAGGTCCTTTTCTGTTGCTACCCAAACCTTCCATCCCAGGGACATCAAATGACACCTCATTCTTACTCTCTAGTAAGCATAGTTTTCTCCTATAAATAGTCGAGGTCTGTTAGTGGCCAAGCCTTCTTGTTGATCCATAGTGGTTTTATAAAGGATCTACCTTCCACTGGTTAAACTATGATGAAGGAACCCACTCTGATACCAATTGTTGGTTTATTGGTCAATACTAAGAGGGGGGGTGAATCAGTATTGTTATCTTTTTACTAATTTAACCACTTTTAAAATCTATTATTAAAGACACATAACAACAAGAATACATAGAACACAGTTTTAATGTGGAAGCCCAACAGGTTAAACCACCAATACGTTCTATTACTCCAAAATTGTTATTTACAAATAGTTTTACCTACTACTACAGACAAGGATGGTATTACACCCTATTTACCAATACCAATTGGAAGGAGGCTACAACCCCCTAGTTTATTAGCTATGACTAAAAGGATGCTACAACACCCTATTTACCAATGCCAATTGGAAGGAGGCTACTACCCCCTGGTTTATCATCTACAACTGAAAGGAGGAAACAACCCCTTGCAGGCATGTTGCATGCCCTAGCGCCGTGCTACCACCCTGATATGTTTCTAACGATTTCTCTCCCCCTGAATTCTGTCACACCCCTTGGTCTCTGATTCTGATCATGCCATTTGAATTGCAGAGACATCTACCTTCTTATTCAAGCCATTACTTAAATACTTCTCACCATTTAAGCTTCTTTCAACAGTTGTGTCTCTTCAAACTGAACAAACATACCTTTCACTGGTGCACCCTTTCAGATATGAATATCACACCTTTCAGAACATCCTTTCACGTTCTTCCATTGCTCCTGCACCTTAGAGATCGTTTCCGCAGCTTGGAAACCATTTCCACACCTCTGTCCAATGTTTGCAGCTGCTTCTGCACTATCAAACTTATTTCCATAAGATCATCTTCCTGATCCAATCAGAGTCGTTGATCCTATTTCTAAGTCAATCTTGACCGTCGATCTAGCCTCAAAATCACCTTTCCGTAGCAATATTATCTCATCAACGATTCCCCACCATCGATCTTCGTCAGGCGTTTTCATGACCGTTGATATCCAGATTGCGGTACGTGGATGTGCGATGTCGACTATCCATTTTTTTCTTTTATGCAAGATTCTTTCCACACCATCGATCTGTTGTAGCGAAACTAACTTCATCCGTCTGATCTTTCCAGATTGCAGTATGCGAAAACATAACATTCTGACTTTCCACAAGCTTCTTTCTGCAATATCCTATCCACAATTTTTCTTCCGCACCGTCGATCTTTTGTGGAGTCTTTTCTGACCGTTGATCTTGTGGATTGTGGGATGCGAGATGCAGATTCACACTTTCCTATTTTGGACTTCCGCAACTTTGTTTCTGCATTTTCCTGGATCGTTGATTTCCTAGAGAATTTACCCCTGACCATCCATCTTGATCTCTTGCGAAATTTTGGATTTTCCTCATAACTTATGTAAACTTGATCTTCACTGTCAGATCTAGTGCAGGTCGCACCTTGACCATCCATTCTAGAACTAATGCGAATCTACATTCTTTTTTTTGGTGGATTATACAAAAACTGATCCTCATTCATCGGATCTCATGCAGATAACTATGCCACCCTCATCATTGTTTCATGTCATCACTACCTTCGTCTATGCCACCTCATCATCATGCCATTTTGTTTTTACTTTGACTTATGTTGCGTTAACTTTTCCATGGTATCTTTTTCTTATCCTTTGTACTTCATAAGAAACTTTGCCATCACTACCTTAGTCTTTCATCATCATTAGGACACCATCATACTCCATGTCATCATATGTGTCATTCCACATCCTCAACTATGCCATGTGATTCCATCATATGTGCCATGCCACATCCTTAACTATTCCATGCCATCTCATTAATACCTTAGTCTTTCACTGAGTTTCTCCTGCCATCATATCCACTGGTTATTCCTTTGTCATTCATGAACACCTTTGACATCAATGACAACTATAACCAAAATTTTCCAACATTGATGACACCTCTCCAATGGACTTTGAGAGCTAATGGATTCACCGATGGTCTATTTGGATCGAATCTATGATGACAAATCTCCCATGGATTGGGTAGAGTTGCAGAACTGATGGATTCATCGATGGACTATGTGAATCAAACATATGATGATGATGATTCTCTTATGGACTGTACAAAGTTGTAGAGCTGACAGATTCATTGATGGACTAAGTGGATCAGATGCATAATGACACCTCTCAATGGATAGAGATCGTGTTGACAACCTTCAGTATGTATAGAGATGACCGAGATAGATGTGTCGTATGGAAGAGACCCAGATGATCGTGATGTTGATGATGTATGTGATGCTGGTATCTGAATAATACCTTCCTTTTTGAGAGGGAGTGTTGGATTTTGTGCAACTTCAGAAGTTATTCTTATTGTATTTTTATTATATTGTTTTGTACCTCCTATGGGATATCATTTTGATGTATTCATTCATCTAAACCCTTGAAAGAATCAATATAAACTCCAGGGAATTTTGTATAAGAAAAGATCTAAAATAAAATTATTTTTATTATTTTTATCTCTCCCCAAGGGAATTCGGCCCCAGTTAGTTAGACAAGTTAGCCCAGTTACGGTTAAATGTCATTTTTGTAAAGTGTATAAATAGAGAGGTTGGGAGCCTCATTTTGACAAGCAGCCAAGCAAGAAATTTTTCTAGTCAAGGAGAAGTTCACTCCAACAGTGAGTAGCAGCCTATTCTGGGGTTTTCCATTAGAGATATGTTTGCCCTTTTCTCTCTCTTCTTGTACTATGTTCTTAGGATTGATTATCTCTATACGAAGGTTGTTGGGTTTTCTCCCGATTGGGTTTCCCACAATAAACTCTTGTGTTCTTTGTTTATGTGCTTTGTCTTTCTTCTAGAGATCCTAGTGTTCATTTGCAACAAAGTTATACTGCTATAATATTGTAAAAATCTAACAAAGTGTATGTAATACAACTACAACTTTCATGCAATTAATGAATGATGTGTTTCACCCATTTATCGACACATTTGTAATAGTATATATTGATGACATACTAATCTTCAACGATATTTGACAATAGCACATGTAACATGTGAAATAGGTACTAGACACACTTAGGTAGAATTAGTTGATCGCGAATATGAATAATGTGAGCTTGAGAAAGAGTCCTTGATCTCTATTGGACACATTATTAGTGTAGGAGAGCTAAGGCTAAATATAGACAAGATTGCAACCATCAACCAATCATATATTCCCACCAGATTGATAGAGGTAACAAGTTTCATTGTAGTATCTCGGTAATTGAGGGCGTTCATATGGATTTTTTCTAATATAGTAGTAGCACCATTGCATGTCTTGATGTTATAGCGGATTTCACCACACTAGGTGAATCACACATTGTATGGCCTTCCCCTGTCCCGCTGCAAACTCATTAGCCCCTATGGACCAATTGTTGTCTTTTGATGTATCATTGACCATCCCTAAAAACATTAGAAAACTGATATACGCGGCATTTTCCCAGATAACCGCGTACATACGTGGATATTCCCTCTATAGTCGCGTACATCGGGATGTGTACATAATCCAAAATCCTTTGGAGTGTTCCTTGTCTTGTATCTGATTCATATGACTCCTGGCCTTCCATATGCCTTGAGATCGCACGGATTCGACCTTTCAGTATCACTTTGAAAATCTATATAAGGAACCATTGAGACATTGAAAGCAGAAGACAGAATTGAGAGCATCGAAA
>LPNX010385795.1:0-74283 GCA_001517045.1 Pseudotsuga menziesii | reverse complement strand
GTATTGTTTACTTGTTGTTGAGGACGTGCTATAACAATTCAAGTTGAATATTGGAAAGCTCAACGGGGATCTACTTCAACCGTTCGGAATAAGGTACGAGGTTCGATCCTTTAGTGTTAGATGTTTTTATTTCTATTGCATATTCGGAAAGATTGGTTTCTGGAGTCTAGCTGTCTGTTGTGGTACCCCAAGCCATAGGAATTTCTCTCCGTAGCACTTGACTGCTAAAGGAAAGGGTTTTCATTGAGGCAAGGCACAAAAATGGACATTCAAATACCTAAAGTCAAAGATCAAATATACTTCAATATTATCCATTCCCAATTACAATGACCATTTGAACTAGAAATATATGCAAGTGGATATGCATTAGGGACAATGCTTATGCAAGGTGGAATATTGGTGTCTTACCATTCAAAGTTGTTTCTTGGAGAAATGTTGGACTACCCAACCAATTATAAAGAGATCTTTTCTATTTTGCAAGCGATGAAGAAGTGGAAGCATCACCTCATATTCAAAGAGACCATCATACACACTAATAAATCAAATCTTACAATACTTCCCAATTTAAAGTAAAATATAGCAAGTGAGGCATTACAAATGTTGGGATTCTTATAAGCATTCCACCTATTGATCAACTATAAGAAAAGAACTACAAACAAGTTGGATAACATGATTACATGAACCCCAATGAAGAATATTGGAGCAATTGGTGTGCTAATGCAACATGAGCCTTTCATTAATGATTTTTTGAGTGAAGATTATTAAGGAGATGAAAATTTCAAAGGCATATACCAACAACTAAATAAGAAACCAATTCCTATCATGGAAAGGAATGAATACCACCTCCATTATGGGATGCTATACAATTTGGAAAAAGTTGTGCGTATGATAAGACAGAAGTATCCAGTCGATGAGAGAATCTCACACTTCTAGGATAGCCACACATTTTTACATAATGAAGATATGTGTATTGATCAAAGATGCAGGAGTATGTGTAAATATTTGTTAGGGGTTGTTAGGGGTTCTGTCCTCTACAACACTAGCAAGCCAAGCAACATGAAGCTTGGACTATACATGATGGTTCTTGTACCAAACAAACCTTAGGAGAGCATCTCCATGGACTTTGTTGGATATTTTCCAATGATTTGAAAAGGCCATGGCTACTTGTTTGTCATTGTCAACTACTTCAACAAGATGTGTGTGTTCATTCCACGTAAGAAGACTATCACCTGATGAGAAGCAATTGTGTTATTATTCATTCATGTGTGGGTACAATTTGGATTTCATAGCTTTGTCATTTATGATCATGAAATCATGTTCTTGGGTAGATTCTAGACAATGCTTTAGGAAAGGATGGATACTAAGTTGAGTTATTCCACTACATTTCACCCCTAGACCAAGGGAAAAGAAAAAGTTGCTAATTGAACATTAGTAAAATTGTTTATAGGTTACACAACAAGAATCCATTCCTAAGGTCAATGGAATCTATCATCTAGATGTTTCATTTATTCATACGCAAACTTCCTCCATTGTCCCCTAAGAACAACAACTTTGTTATTCTTAAGCTAGTAAGCATCTAGAGATATCATACAAAACAAATACACCATTTTTTACCATATGCACCCCCTAATTGGCATGCAACAAAAAATTCTTAGCCTCTTGAGGCCATGTCTCTTCTCTCTTGATAGTATGTTTAGTTAAAACTTAAACTAACGAATGGAATATCCATACGATTTACAATTAACAATAATCTCATACTCTTAAAGTGATGAAAATACAATGCAGCCCATTAATTCATAGTTGGCTAGATTTGTCTTATTTGGAATGCCATATTAAATACTATTTGAATTGTCTTATTTTTTTTTCAGAAGAAAAAACCTGAACTTGATATTCATATTATGAATCAAAGATATTTATACACAGCTCAGCCCTTCAACTTGGGATTTTCATCAAGGTGATACAGAAAGGCCTTCAAGTACATGCCAAGGGGCCCTTCATTCTCATTCTACAAACATGTATCAAAATAAGGGAGGGATCCCAACAGACATGCATATGAGAGACATCAGCAAAAAAGAAGATCAGTCACTATTTGAATTGTCTTATTGTGAAGTGAGTGAAGCAGAATCGAATTTGAGAGAATTCTATCTACTAGAAGGTGAGATAAAGATTGGATAAAAATATGGATTTTGAGCATTGCTTTTCCTATAATTGTGCCATTTATATTATCATTTTACTCGCATCCCCAAGTTGGTTTCATATTGGATGTAGTTACAACATTCATTGGTATCTCTTGAATACATGTTGTCATGAAGAGAAACATTTGTAAGTGGAAAGAAGTGTTTCCTTTATTGTAATGGAACGAATGGAAAACATAAAGGCCTCATAACTAGCAGTAGAATTATTGGAAGAATCAATCTTGAACCTTGCATGGCTTGACATTCTTTGAAGAAACTTTGACATTAATTTGTGTAAGGATATTCTTATTAGTCACAAAATAATTGATATCGTTGTTACAACCAGCATAGATCCATCTAAAATGGATCTATCAAGCACCAAGAGGGATCAAATATCTTAAGGTGTAAACACTTTTTTAGAGTGGAAGTGTTGAGGAAATGTGTAATCCAATGGTTTTTGTTTTAGTTTATCTAATTTATATTGTTTTATATATATGCAATTCTAAATAATTTAAATTTAATTTAAATGAACATGTTATTTTAATAATATTTTATTATTTTTTACAAAGTACATTTGTCAACTCTGGGATGAGCATAGAAGGAGTTACACATCCCTCCCATACTGGGTTGTAGAATGCACCTCTTCGGTGCAAAAATGTCCAAGGGATACCATAGTTTGTAATTGTTCAAGGATTCGTGGTAATGCGATATAATATAAACCTATTGTTTATGGATCAGCTATTTTGTTAGAGTATTTCATTGCATCATATGTTATAATATTTTATAATTTTTCATTGTGTGGTTTTTTAGTTTAATTTATATTTTATATTTCATATTTTATCTTAATGCATAAAATATTGAAATAAATTGAAACTAAAATGAAAGAAGCTAAGAAAATAACACACTATTTATTTAGTATTCTAGTGGTTAACATGGCATGATAGTCATCTATGGTTAAGGTTGGGATTTTTGCATGCCTAAACCTTTAATTAGGGTTAGGGCTTTGGACCATCTAGAATCTTCTTGAAATTCCACACATGACTAGCTCCACATGTGTGAGTAATGTGAGCTAGCATGGCATCCACTCAGTGTTCACATTATGGTCAACAAGAAAACTCAAATTGCAGGAGGCATACGTTGTGCATATTAACTCCGATTGAGGTGATCTTCACATTGTTGGAAAGCTCTCACTGTATACATCAACATCAAAAAATTTGTTCACGTTGTTTTGGCCTCAAAAATGACAATTTAATACCTCAAATAGGATCTAGAAGTTTAAAAACTCCAAATCACTAAAGTGGGACTTGCCCCTTAAATGGGACCTAGAAGCTAATAGCCTAATTTTTCCACTAAAAAAGTACCAAAATAGATGACAAATTATATAAAGATCCATTTTGGATCAACCTGCAAGTGAAGCAAGCCAATAAAATCCATATCGATTCCATATAGGAGAGTCACCTGCCTTAAGAACTACAATATTTGAGAGGTAGAAATAAAAGTCTCGAGCTCCATGATGATATGATGGATGGAGTCTCCTTGCTTTCCTAGATGGGAAATGGATGAGATCTCCCTTTCTTTGTTTTTAGTAATCATTGAATAGCATTATGGTAGAAGTGATGATCTCCTTCTTGTTGCATAACAATTCCTCCCTACATGTTTGAGACCCCTAAATTCACTATATGATTTGCTATAGTGTTGAATGTTTACTTGACATGATAGAAATTGACAACCTAGAGAGAAATCGACATGATTTTAACACTAGTGAGGATTCTGGCTAGAGTAGGGAATGGCAAAGTTGGGTCTTTAGTGAGGACATGGGAAAGTGTAAAAACTCCCTTTACATTGAACATGTTAATTTTTGTTTGCCAAACTAGATTGACTCCTTGATAAACTATTAATACCTACACCTTGTTATTGGTTGCTAGTCCTAATCCTTAGGCATACAAGCTATTTTTATTTCCTTTGGGATCAATGAGAACCCTTCCACTCTTGCCACCTCATTTTTAAATTGAAGGACATTGGGTGAGGCTTAATTGATTGATATGTATATGGGTCACAAGATCATTCAATATAATCTCACCAAATGCAACAATGTGTTTGACCTCTACATCGAGACAACTCCATAACTAAAAAAAACCTTCCACATAAATGAAACGTAAAGTTAGCTTCTTCTTTTTTGTAAGTTGAGATCTATTCTATTAAAAAGGAGAGAAAATAAAGTACAGGCATAGTTACAAACTGACCTGCTCAAGTGGAGCAGATATGGAGTATCAAAGTGTAGCTAGGCCCTACCTCCAGGAGGGAAAACAAATCAAAAGTGACCCTCCCTCTCGAAGGGAAAACATGCCTTCCAATTAAACATAGACAAAACCTCCACAGTTCAAGGAGGGTGTGGCAAAAGCCATCACGTGGACAGTACATAAACAAAGGAAGACCAAACATAATCAAAAGAGTGGCACATGGCTAGTAATGAACCTGAACGTAACCCATGCAGGCAGATAGAAGGACACATGGTTGAAGCAACCATTGGTCATGGTTTTTGCCCAGGCCATGGTTCTTCTGTGATTGGACATGTGTAACCTGGAGATGTTGGGTGTGCATGCTCACCTGAAGATGTCGCCAAAATGTCACCTAATTTCGCCATTTCCTCATCACTGGAGCTAGATTCTTCCTTCCCGGAAACTGCAGGTGGGTTTTTGGTGGGTAACGGGGAGGTATTCTTCCATACAATTGGGTTGGACGAGAACTTACATGCAGATCTAGAGGAGAGTTGGAGATGCGGAGGGGGAACAAAGTAGTAGCACTGTGGTGGAGTAGAGGAGGGAGCTGAGGCATCAGGTGGGCATGGAGAGGCTTGAGGCAAGATCGGTTGAGGACTCGGTGGTGCGGTCTCTTGAGGAGTCGAGGGTGGTTGAACAGGAGGGGGTCTCGGTGTGGTGGAACTAGTGGGTTAAATATGAGGACTAGGTGCATGAGCAGGTTTTTGAAAACCCAATAGTTATGTCGGCGCTCCACCGTATGTCTAGCTTCACCAAGCGCTCCAGACAATTCGTCCTCCCAGTCTGAGACAATTCTCTACACTTCCTTTGAAATTTCCAGTTCGAAGCCATTGTTGCTAGCCTAAGAAGAGAGGGGAATGTGGCCTTCTGACCGAGCATGGCGTCCTCGTCCCTTGCGCGAAGTGCCTCTCTGTCTTCTATGCATGGCTGGGGGGTTTTATTGTGCAGAGAAATGAGAGGACTGGCTTGAGCAAGGCTCTAGGCTGGCGAGCTCAGATAATGGAGAGAAATTCGGGAGCACGGAGCAGCAGAGAGACAAATCAATGTAGCCTGGAGCAGAGTGTGGTGACCTTGGTGCGTAGAGCGACCATGGAGAGCTTCAAGAACCTGGAGAGCGCCAATGAACCAGAAGAGCAGAGCAACGGAGTGAAGCAAGAAGATCGTGGTATTTGCCATCGTCCCAATTGAATGACACTTGTGCGAGGCGTGGCAGCCAAGAGGGGAAGTAATGGCGCCCAAGCTACGATGAGACTGCATCATCCTGTCGTCGAGTAGAGGAGCATCCACATTTACCTGGGTCTTAAAGGCCATTAATGACGGTGGGTTGAGCTTGGGCTGGAGGGGCCACATCAGCCTCCACATTGACCTGACTCACACCCGCATCCGGGGGAAACGTAAAGTTATCTTAATTTTAAGATATTTAAACAATAAATTTCATAATAAATGTAAATTAGTATAAATGATGTGTGCAAAAATAAATTTATTAAAAGTGAGAGTTACTAGGCAAATGGTTTCCCAAAAATGTTATTAAATATATCTGTTGTTTTACTTTTCCCAATTTTCATGGTTAGCATAAGGTGAAACTTATTTTCCAAATGGAGTCCTTGCGTTCCCTGAGACAAGTGCGGGAGGGTTGTTGGATGAGAACATCCAACGACCCTCCTACACTTGCCTTGGGGAATGCAAGAAGTATGCCTTGTGCGTAATGTTCGTCGTTAGCATCATGCTTGAGATACAAATTTCAAAATCAATACATTCAAAAGTACAAAAGTGCGACTAGCATGTCGGTTATGAGTTTATCATAATTGATTTAAGAATGCTTAGTTGCTTAAGTCACTTTCCATATCAATTTGAAAGTATGAGTGCAAAATGAGTCTTAGTGAAATATTTATAATTAATGTTACTTATCAAAATGAATTGTTAATTGCATCGAGAAAAATGAATACAATTTACAACGTAATACTTAAGAGATAATAACATCCATTCTATATGATTGTTTCTAATGCTGATATCAATATATTTTAATCCAATATAATAATATAAATACAATATGGACTAATAAAAATCACACACACATTATGCACTTCACTATGTTGACATTATGGATTTACAAGCAATAATCAAGAATGGTGTCAAATAAAATTGTCTCAAATTCCTCATAACAAGCCTAAGAAGAAACAATAATTAGGAATGGTGCGAAACAAATTTGTCTCAAATTCCTCATATCAATAAGAAGATTTTGAGGTTCATGTTACATAAGAGGAATTTAAGATTTTTTTTTTTGAATAAGAAGAATCTAAGGAAATTTTGTTTGACACTACTCATGGTAGTTTCTTTATCAACCCACAATATCAACACAGTAAAATAAATAATACCAAACATATTTTGTTTTTTATCAACCCATAGTGTTACTATAAAGAGATGCAACAAAATGAGATGATATCATGCATCTCATTATGCTGACAATATGGGTTAACCAAAAACAAAAACAATTAATACAAATCACTATGTTACATTGTGGATTGACAAAAATAAAAACAACCTGAAAAATGAGTTGCATGATTTCAAGAACTTTGATATCTAAATGTGTGATATCTTGCAACTAATTAGATTAACAATATGAGTTAACGAAAAAAACAAAAAATATTACTAAACAAAATTGTCTTTAATTTCTCTTCTCTTCATCCAATGTAAAAATTTAAGGCAATTATATATATAAAAAAGGAGAGTTACTTCTTCAAGTCTATCTTAAAAAATACAAAATATAACTTGCCCATCCAGTGGTTCATGATTTGATGAATAACACTTACTAACAACCACCCATAATAATGGGCTACATCATTGGCGTTCCTATCCATAATCACACATATTGAGAAAGAACATAAGGGATACTGGCACTGTAATATTGGCATGATATTAGCATGTCTAGGCGAATGTTTTGGAAATGACAAGAATGGGAACTTGTGTGAACCACCCCACATATTTGAAATTCCACAAGAATGAGATATGAAATTCAAGTATATTGACTACGCTCTCCATTGATATTTGACTTTGAATTTCATTACATTGCTTGATATGCACACGACCAATTCAAGCTTTTTGTGCTCTACTTTGAATTTAAAAGTCAATCAAATAAATTAATTTTCTTACAAAAGTCCATATAAAAAATCTCTTCACGAGGCAACTAGCTAATTGATTAGTCAAACAATACCCATGGACTTTATTAGAAAATCACTATTTAATTTCTTATAAAAACATAACTAAAGCTTAAATATGAAGTTTGAATCGATTGTGGCTTGCAAAGCACCTATGGGGGGGATGTGAGGGGNAAACAATACCCATGGACTTTATTAGAAAATCACTATTTAATTTCTTATAAAAACATAACTAAAGCTTAAATATGAAGTTTGAATCGATTGTGGCTTGCAAAGCACCTATGGTGGGTATGTGAGGGTAAAATTCATGAGTGAGGCTAGGATTGAATGGGTTAAACATGAGATTGAACATGTCATGGCCCATAAGGTGACTTGTAGGTTTAATGAGTTGAAATCTTCATTGGAATAGTTGTATGCCTAGATTGCATCTTCATGGGTCCCTTACTCACGAAATACATGGTCATTAGTCCTTTAACCTTAAGTTCAATGCCTATGAGGATGAATTAGAGGTGGTTCTACATGGCACATGCTTAATGGGAGGTGCAAGCCTTTTTATCAAGTGGTGGAGCCCTAAATTCAAACCAAACACTGAAGTCCTAGCATTAATTCTTTTTTGGGTTAGGTTGTCGAATTTTAGAATTCCAAGTACTTGGTGACATTTTGGGTAATTAGGTTTAGGGAAAATTTTAAGGATCAATCTTTTTCAGAAAGTGTAAAAACCTTGGTGGAGCTTATTAATTCTTAAATTTGCAACCATAAAATGTTTGCAATTTTTTTGAAAAAGATTCAAACTTCTAAAACTTCATATAGTTTTTGGACAATTTTTTGCGTTTTTTAGAGTGAAAAAAAAGTATCCCATGGAATTTGGGCGAATCAATTTTTAAAAAATGGAAATTGGCAAAAATGTTTTTGGTAAAAAACATTGAAAAATAGCCCATGGGGTAAATTTCACCCGTAAAGTTTTCCTTGATCAGGTTTGTCTTAATGCCACCACCAAGAATCAATCTTGTATTGCCTTTACTCACTTGTGTATAGACATAGAGTTGGGCAAGTGTTTATTAGATCAAACAGTTTTGAGATATTGTCACCACATCAAACAGTGTTTATGAATTTTATTGTAGGATCCATTTTGAGAATAAGAAATTAGTGGATATAGTGTATGGATTTTTCACTTTAGCACTCCCATATGCACACCCACTAAGGATGCCTCAATGTGACCATTTTTGTGTCATGTCCATACTTGACCCACCTAATGATGATATGATATCTCTCTACTATCCTTATGCGTTGGACCACCTTCCTTGAATTCCCCTTATCTTACCCTAGATGTATGACCTATTAAGGATGTTTGGTGCTTATGTAGGGTACTTCGTCATCTCCTATCTCCTGGTATTTCAACATTTTGCGTAAATTTGGTTCACTTTGACCCTCAAGGAACTCCTTTGGGGTATTCGCTAGTGGGTTCAATTTGGGGCATAATCCCATAATTAGGTCCATAGCTACTAACGATGCCTCATTACTTGTCGATCTCAAAGTATTAAGTAAATAGCCAAGGTGCTATTTACAAGGTCAAATGAGCCAAATCTTCTTTAATACTTGTTGATCTCAAAGTGTTAAGTAAATAGCATATGTCTTGGTTGTACTACAACTATATTCCATGGCTTATGGAATAGACATTAGGGGACTTTTGAGGTCTAAAATGGAACACATAAGGGAAAGAATAAAATAAGAGTTATAATAATAAAATAAAATCCCTAAATTTTGGAGGGGAAAAAGAAAAAATAATTTTTCTTATTGTATTTTTGACATATTTCCTTATCTGTTCACCCAAATTTCAATTTCGGGAACTCGTTGGATGTGTAATTTAATTCAGCATCCAACCCATACCCACACTACATACTTCTAAGGTACCCACGGCATCCAAAAATTAAAATTTCAATAAAAAAACGTATTTTTATTGAAATTTTCATTTTTGGGTGCCCATTGTCGTGGGTACCTCAGAAGTATACAGTGTGGGTATGGGTTGGATACAAAATTAAATTCTGCATCCAATGAGTCCCAAAACTTGAAATTTGGGTGAACCCATAAGGAGATATGCCAAAAATATGATAAGAAAAGTAGTTTTTTCTTTTTCCCTCCATTTTTTTTACAAATTTTATCCTTATGGTTGACATCATCATCTTGAACCTTATTGGTTCTTATAAAGTGAATTTTAATGGTGCAATTTTTGTTTTGAGGTCCTTTTTTACCTCAAAACTCCCCTAATGCACCTTGTTTCAAGGGAAATATTCATGGTATCATTTAAGGAACTTGCAATTTGAATATTTTGTATGTTTTTTTCTCTCTATGGTCATTCTCTTCATTCAATTACACCTAGAGGCCATTCCTTTCCCTATTTATACCATTTAATCCCCCCCTATATATCTCTCTCATAGGTACAACATCTCGCAGGTGTTAAATCTTGATCTAGATCCCTAATTCATTTACTAAGATCTCAAGTTACTTGCATTTGTCATTTTCAACACCTCAATATGGGTATATTTTTATTAAGTTGGATCCAACCTTGTAGGATTGTTATTTAATTCTAGGGCATCTCAAAATTAATAGTCCTCTCCTACTGTGGAATATTTAACCCTAAAACCTCAATGGAGGTTCTAGCACAACTAGGAAAAGGGAGGTGTCAAATCATGTTGAGGGTACTTAAGACTCTTTTCTATACATATTTTTATATCATTATATGTTGTAGATATAGTGCTTTATTACTTTGTATTGGGTATCTATGCAAATATGTTTTATCACATGATCAAGTTACTTGTGGAGAATTTCTTTTCGAGGTGGAAAACTCTCTTAGGGAATTTTCATAACTCTCATCCTTAGTCCACGAAGTTTCAAAACCTATAGCATAACTCATCTAGTGACTTCTTTCTGTTCTTCTCACTTTCATTTCCAACACTTTGTTTAATTAGCTCACCATAGGAAACTAAAATTAACCCTAGGATAACATGCATTTATTTTGTTAATTCATTGTCAATTACTTGTTGGAAATCCTAATTGAAGTATCACAATTAACCCACAACCCTAGCTTAAGCATAAAACCCTAATTCATCTACGGGCCTTCCTCCCTTCCCTTTTCTTCCTCTCTTGTTTTAACTTGCTACATTTTGGAAACTCCACCAGGGAGTTCCCATAAAGCCTTCCTTGTCTTGAGTAAATACTTCCTTTTTCTCTTTCACAGTCAACCCCTACACCCACCATAGGGTTTATTTTTCCTTTCTTTCCATGTGAGGAAGCTACATCCCATCCTTTCTATTCATTATTTTATTAGTTACTCCTTGAATTATTCTACTCTCTTGATATTTATCCCTATGGTGGAGGTCTTCCAAGTTAGCATTGTTGACATGATAGGTTATGAGTGTTCTTATTATCCATCTTCCTTTTTTTTGTTCTGCATGTATTCAAAGTGTAGAATCAAAATTCTTTAAAGGTCTTAATTTCTCATAAGGATTTTATGTGCGGTCCCCCTAGCCCTCTTCCTTGGACTAAAGATCATGCCTCTTCCAAATAAATTCCCTCCTCTCAAATCTATGTGTACTACATTTAGTGCAAACCTCTCTTCACATCCCAACCAAATCTCATATTGAGGGGATGCCCTTCCCCCCTCCCTCACCCCAAATGACTCTTCACATAGAAACCATAACCCAATTAAGTATTAGGTCTCTCCTTCAATCATTTCTTTATGATTTGGATCTACAAGTATTAACACTTCCATGTTAGCCACTAAAAATTCACTACAAATTCATACTCAAACATGTCAATTACACATGCAACACTATCAATCAGAACCTAAAAATCCTTTGAACAGAAGCCAAGGGATGACAATATCCAGCCTAAATTTCTCAAACTCTTTTAAAAGGCCTTCCTTATCCAAGAATTCATACCACATGTGTGCTTCACTTGAAGAAAGTACACATGCTAGCCTCTACATAATAAATGAAAGAAGTGCACTTCCCAACAATTCTACAAGCCAAGCTTGCATCCTAACATTTTCCCAAGGATAAGTAGACATCTCAACTTTTTCCAAGCCATCAGGACAAACATTCATTCCAACTTCCTCATAACATCTTTGATGAGTAGCCATGCCAACAATGAAACATTGTCAAAGCATTAATTTCTATTGAAGTTGGAACCCAAGTATGAACATGTACAACTTTGTTTTTTATAATGAGCACCCTTATTTGTATACAAGCATAGGAAATGGTGTCAAGGAACTACCTCCTAATAATATGTCCAATTATAATGGTTACGCTAGACAAAACTCAAACATTGGTGGTAAAACAAGGTGTGCTTCCACAAGACCTTCTTTAGACCAAGTATTTAGACAACCTTTCATGCCTCTTATTGCAACAACTTGGATTTTTTCAATTTACTAGAGTTACCTAAGTTCAGTGGAGGCTTTCACGATTTATTGCACCAATTTTATCCATAATAGAAACATCGTATTCAAACTTTTTCCACAATCCTTAATAGAAAATGCACTTCATTAGTTTCATCTACTACCAAAGGAGCTAGCCTATTATGTTTACCAATTATAAGAGGAATTCATCCAACTCATTAACATGCCTAGACTAAATGAAAATGACATCTTCACCCTCATGAGACTTAAAAAAGAAGATAAAAGGTCCTTCTTCAATTTGTATTCATTGATTGTGAAAAGCTTTCCATGATTCCATGGTGAAAATTCAATAAGATTCCTTGTATGTGATCTTTACTAGGGCCTTGAATCGAGAGAGTGAGAAAAACTATTTCCTTATAAACCCAATTTATTTGGAGAATCCATTAATCTCCTCCTATAAATTAAAAATACATATCTCAAGCTACTATGGGAGAAAGTAAACCCAAACCACCTAAGACTCAGATCTCCAATAGAAATACAACACGCAATAGGGAGATAAAAATGACTATGCCCAAAACCGATACAAAGACCATCTTTTACATCTAAGCAAAGGATCAAACTTAATGCCTTAATATTAAAACCCAACTTGTGGTGTAATCACCACAAGTGTGGTACCCATAACATTGGCAATTTCCAAAAGAGTAAACAATTGGACACCCTTAAGAAATCAAAGGCAAACAAAGGAAAAAACAACCCCCAAAGACCCAAAACTATTGACATGAAAAAATGTCAAAATCAAGATCCAAAAAGACCCCATGTCAAATCACGACCCTCCAAAGTATTCTAAGAAATAAAATAAGGCTTCTACCAAACCTGACTCTACTTCTTCCAATGAAAAGTAAGAAGAAGAGACCCCTCCTAAATCTCCCATGAAGAAGGGAAAAGCTCTAGATAAACCCTCTTCTAACCATCCTAAGATTGCATAGAAATCCATGTTGTTAAGTGACCCTATAGTGATATAGAGACTACGCCATACTAGATCACAATAAAATTGTCTCTTGTCCTAGAAGAGTGTGCCCCTTATTTGATTCCTTAATCAATCTTATTGACCTTGATACCATTATTTGGTTCATTAGGGAGTAAACTCCCCAAATCAACTTATTCAAGATCCCCGGTTAAGTATAGCCTTCCTACACATTGGATTCATGATATCTTTTGATATCAACAAAGAAATTTATCAAAATATAGCTCACACTCTATCTCTCTCCTTCCCACACTATTTGATCTAGGCCATTTCCTTCCCCTTCTCTCTCTTCCTTTGTCCAAAGCTTAAGCCTCTCATGCCTCCAAGATATACATTAATAGCATCAGTAGAGCTCATGAATAAAGGGTTGGGCATCCTCCTTTTTTTTATAAGTTTCATCGATTGCATCTTACTATTCTTTGAAGCATAAGACCTTGATGTGATCGATGCCCAACTAATTTTTAGTTTCCTTGATTAGTTTTCTTGGTTGATAGTATTATTTGAATTTCTTTTGAATTCGTTTGAAGAGATTGCTTGATCTTTTCCTTGAGTAAAACCGAATGAATATATCGGGAATGATGGTCTTTTAATCCTTTCTTCAATTGATGTGCAATTGATTTATGCCATTAAATCCTTCTCATTCATGATGATTTTACTAAGATGTTTTCCTGGATGGTTTATAGATGATCACTAATTGATTTATTATGATTCTAAGTGCATCCCCGGACCACGAGATATAAAATCCTTTCACATAATCATGTTGCATATGCATTATCTAATATCTAACTCATTACTATGCCAACGATTCAACGACATTATTTATACATGTCTATAATTGGCCCAACTTCCAAGGAGTAAAAGGGCCCAACAAAGGATTTGTTTTGACTATATATATATCAACCATTGACCTTGTTAAATGAAGTTTAGAATGTAGAACAAAGAAATTGGTTTCGTAAATCACACATGAGAACAGAGGGACTCATTTCCTTGTGAAGTAAAGAAAGTAGCATGAAATGTTGCATGTTGTATTTCTTGAGGAAAAAAAGAGAAAATTCTGCAATGTTATGGAGCATTTTTAATAACTATAGAAGAGGAAAAAGGAAAATAAATACAGATTGAAACAAAGAAAAATAAGACAAGGACAAATATTAATAATTAAAAATTTAAAAAAAAAAAAGATTTTTTTTAATAAGATTCTAAAAAATAATATTAAATTTTAAAGAAACATTAATAATTAAATTATAATTATTCAAAGTATGAATAAAAGATTAAGATAATTAGAATAATGCCAAGAAATTAATGGAAAATAAAAAATTGATTAAAGAAATTAATGATAGGATTGTGGAAATATAAAACATTAATGAGAGGATTGGGGAGACATTAAATATTTAAAGGAATTTTTAAACCATTAATAATTATAAAAGATAAGATTAAATAAAAATTTGAAAAATAAGATTTAAAAATTAGAGAAAAAAAAAGAAGGATTGAAAGGAGGCTTAAAATATTTATTAGATAATTAAAAATAACAAATAATCAAGAGAAAATAAATTAATAAGATGACATAATTAAACTTAAGAAGATTAAAATAAGAAAAGAATAAGGATATAAAGGAATAAAAAGATTGAAAAAGCACAGAAAGATTTATTAGGATGAACAGATAAAAAAATAGAAAACAAGCATTAAAAAAAAGATTAGAAGAATTATTCAGTGTTATTGATTCAACAAAACTCATATAAGTGTGTTATAATCTAAGAATGTGGAATCAGAGAAGCAATGCATTGATCTAAATCTTCCTTGATGATTATGGACCATTCAATGAATGATTCTTACTGCACAAAGTGTGTTCTAATCTAAGAATGAGATATCGAAGGAGCAATGCATCAATATAAGTCTTCCTTGGTGATTGTGCAACATTCAATGGATGATTTTCACTACATAAAGGATAAATGATATTCCCAAGGTCAAAACAAGTTACAAGAGGAGGCACAATGACACACCAATAGAATTAACAATGCAATTTTCTATAGGAACCAAAACAAATTTAGTGGTATTGGAAACAATGCATCAACACAAGAAGCAATGCGATTTTCTTTTAGGAATCCAAAACACACTTAATAGATAATGGTAACATCATGTCAATAGGTAACTGCAACATGATGTCACGGAAACAACTCATGAATTTTACCTTTGTGAAAATTCATCAAACCCCATATGAGCTAAAATGAAACTAAGTAAAAATTGCATGAATGCCCAAATATAACATTGAATCAAGGCATCAAAGGATGTGATTTTTCCTTATGAGTGATCTGATGAACCTTGCACAAGATAAAAATAATAAGTAAGGATAAATCACATCAATCGAGAAACTATAATAATGGATCAAGGCATCCAACATTGTAATTTTTCCTTAGGAAGACAAAACACATATGTTGGGTGGTTGTAGTAGTGTGCCAAGGTAGAAAGTGACATGTTTCACATTAAAGAATATTTATTGAACACCACATATTCTAAATTGGTCTATAAATATAAAACGCACAAGGTAGAGGTGTGCAACAATGAATCAAGGAGTTCATTTTTCTTGTAGGTTCTATTTCCAACAAATGCACACTCCATATAGGATCAATAACCAAGCACATAATTAAATGGGTTACAACCATGCAGCAAGAGATGTGTTTTTCCGTTAAGGTTGCATGTGTATATTTTTGCTTCCTATTGAGTTCATTTACTTTGGCACCCACCCATATTCATCATGCCCATTCTAGTTGATTAAAGGAATTTAGAGATATGGATATATCATGCAATCATTGATATGTGATCTAGAGATATCACATACTTTTCACAATATTTACACCTTCTAGGTCATCGATTCCCCCCAAGGTCTAAAACATCATTCCCCATTATAACTAGGACGAATTTGGGAATGATACTTCACTAGCACTATAAGTTTGGGTCTATGATTAGTTGGATGTGTTAATCATTGTATTTCAGTATTTGATTATCCTTACGTACATTATTATCCATTTTTACTATCTTTGGATATGTATTTTTAGTTATGTTGTGCAAACATGAAGGATTTCAAAGGCATTATGTGATTCCTAGAGGTTCCAAGGTAAAATATGAGTTTAAATATCGTTCAACATACTCATTTACCCATTAATTGAGTGGTTATAGCACTTATTTCACTTCCAATCCATGGTTGTAATGATTGACATAGTTTATTAATTAATTGACGGGATTTATATTGATAAGAGTGGTTGATTTAACACTTTGTATTTCATGAATTAGATTATGGGTCATAGTGCTGTTGTGCGTATCATAGAAGGACCACCTACATGCCTCTCTTTGGCATTCATTGTTATCACATTCTTTACATTATCAGTCTCATCATTTAAATGACTTCTAGTCTTTTAATCGAACAAAGTCTTGAGTGATACACACTTTGCTTGCTTATTGTTAATTATAGTAGCTAAGGTACTCTCTCATCATTTTCTCCTTTCGTTATCATAGCTTTAGTTAGTAAAATCTTGATAGAGAGAGAGGGAGTAGTATCATAGTCTTGCATTAAATAGTTTCTCATTGTGTAGGGTTGATGATTAGGTGTGGATTGGAAAGATGATCAAGAGGATGGAGATCAGAATATTTCCTTCAAAACACCTTGAATCTTCTACATATCAAGAGAGGATCCATTTCCAAACCAACTCCATGATTGATGGAGAATGAAAGCATAAGGCAATCAAAAAATATGAAGCCAATACATAAGTGCTAGATAATGAGAAGACAATGTACAAGTGTCGAAAGTGTCAAGTATGGAGTAATAATAGAGAAAATTAGAAAATTATTTTCCCAAATTTGATTTATTACATCTCACTTGTGTGAGAAATTTGTATATAATTTTGGAGCATATAGATCTAGGTTCTAAATAAGAAATAAATCCAAATGCAAGAGATCAACAATGTGAAAAAATCATGTCATAAGTGTGCAGATCATTAAATAAAATACAATAGGTCTTGCAATAACACATCAAACTTGCTATACTCCATGTAGTGTACAATCAATGAGTGAGGAAATGCATATAGGAAATTCGAATTAGGTCTTAAGAGGCAATTCAAATTTCTCATCTAGTGCATGAGATCCTAGCTAGGATTTACTAGAGCTAGAATGCCCATAAACTCTTTGAGGGAAGCTAACAACCCCATGTCCACCCTAAGTGGTCCCTAAGTGGACTTAGCTTTCTAAATGCTAGTTGCAACTAATTGTAGGCTCATGCATATGGTCCTCATCACTAAAAACACAAAACTAATGTACTAGGAGCTCAAAATAGCTATTAGGGTCAATTCGAGCCAGTTATGACCTTGATTAGTGGATTAGGAACCCATGCATTACTCCCCTAACTCTAATTGCATAGTATCTTTCCTAAAATTAGGGAAAGAATCCCTAAATAATGGAATGCACCCTCGACAATAGGAAATAGATGGTTGGGAGACTTAAAAATGGAAGTTGGGCTATAAATAACAATTTTGGACCTTTAAAGTTTTGGAGGAAGCTGTAATGTGACTCAGATGGCCAAATTAGATGCACTTTGGACTAGTAGATGCGTGAGACAATAACCTATGTCTCTAAATGAGAGAGTGTTTCCATGGAGAGGGTGATTAATCCCTAACAATTTGTAATTTTTTATTTTAATGAAGTTTGTTCTAACAAACTAGTTGAATAGTATGGGGATACAGAAGTTTGTAATGAGTTGAGAGCTTGAAAAGCTCAAGATTCATATGGGGTAGTTGAAGAGCCAAAACGTTAGATGGATAAGACCCACAAAATAAACTTATATATGGAACCATAAAGGGTTCCCTTATTGGCATGGTAATCTATCTTGATATGTTAAAAAAAGGGCAGATGTTAGTAAGTTGCTTCAATATACTCTTGGAAGTTGTGTATGTATGTGCACTATTATCTTCATGCATAGTTTCCTTGGTTGTTGGTATAATGATATGAAGAATATTCTCTTGATTATTATGTTGTTTTCACTTACCTTATTTCTTATCAAGATCATGGGGTCTACTCACCATAAGAACAACACCATCATCATAAATAATAAGAATAATTACTATACTAGCTAGAGTCGCATCGAGATAACCTTTTTCTTCCAGAACTTTTCAATGTGTATACTAAAAATGGAAAAGGACAGAGATAGGTGAAAGCATTACTTGATTCCTATATTACAATTACTTTCTTCCAACCATCCCTTTAGTGTTCCTAAACGTGTCAATAGCATTCTTGTACAACCTTATTGCAACAACTTTGAACTTGAAATGAACTTTTTGCTCTTCTAATCTATTCAAAAGCTTAGTTCTTGATACCATGTCAAATTCTTTTCTAAATTCAATGAAACAATGAAAAATTGGTTTTATTATTATAACACTCCTCTACAAAAATCCTAATTGTAACAAGGAAGACCACATTTGAATGTTAGTTCATAAATCCAATTTGGTATTTAGTTCATTTTCTAAGGCTTTCTAGCCATACGTTGCTCTTCTTTTCCAAAATTATTAATATAACTTGATAAAAGAGGGCTAATAATAATGGTCTAATTAGAGGGATTGTTTTTATCTTTTATTTTAATAATGGGAACAATGATTATTTGAGTCCAAGGCTTAGGGAAACCCTATTTAATTTATAAATTGAAGAACCTATGGATGCGGGGGATGAGGATAGGCCCTCTAATTTTTAATATTTATGATTGGTATCTTTCAACGTCCTTATCTTTCCCATTTTCATGCCGCTTAACCCCAACCTCTATGTATTGTAAAGAAAAAAACCTCTTCCTCTATAAAAATGGTTTCAATGTTGTCCACAACATTAAGGTATTCTAGTAAATATTTTTAAGGTTGGTGTTCTAGTCCCTTGAGGGAATCATAATTTTTTATTTAGTTTTACAAGTTAGAAATTTCCTTCATAACGTGTTATGATCTACCTTAGAGAGATGAAAAATATTCTCTTTCTTTCTATTAATATAGTACCATTTTCCTTTTAATTACGGCTTTATACATATTTATCTTGGGGGATTTTTGAGAACTAGTTAGAAGCATCCCTAACGATTTTTCTAGCAATATTAGACTCTTTCATACAAAGGGTTGGACAATCTATTTTCCTTTTCAGATGACACCTTGATATAGAAATTGTCAATCAAACTAGAGAGGGTTGTGGCAAAATTATGATAAACATCTTCAATATTTTCCCCGCTTGGTAGGAGATTTAACTCATTATTTAAATCCTTTAAAATTATCATCTTTATTTTTGTCGAAGTTCAAATGCTTTTGACCATTATCAAAGTTCTCTCCTGTGGGGATTTTATGCATGCAAAAGTTTAGAGTTAGGGTTAAAGGGATATAGTTAGATTTGAGCTCATGCTCATTTAAGATCTCAGAATTTACTATTCGATTGTATATGGGGACACGACAAATATCACATAATCAACAAGTCATCTGGTTGGATTTCATCCACTTCATTAAATCGAGCCTTCTAATTTTTTTTGTATCTACTAGCTAAAATAGGTCCTCACCTAGCCACAGAAGATTAGGGTTTGAATCATTGCTTAATATATTAGTTGGTTAGTTGTTGTCACATCCCCTCCCATCAATCTGACCCACGAAGGGAACATGAGCGATATATGGGGTGTTAAATTCCCCCCCCCCCCCCAATGTTGTATTTTGAATTACATTAACAATAAAATGTGTGTGCAATTCTCATTAAACATACACAGCGGAATTAAACTCTATCAATACACACACACAACATGTTTATACTAGAATGTTCATCACAAGCATAACAATAAAACCATGCACATCAATAATTCATTCTAATACTATTCACAAGCATTTAATTGAACTATTCATACTGGGTTATCTCATTCAATTTAACACAATGTACAATAATTCATAACACATAAATTAGGCATACTCAGAGATAGCAGTGAACACTTATCTTTGAATTGAATTTGTGTAAGAATCTGGCTATGGAAGAGAAACGTTCCACCCAACCGTAGGTCTTTTTATATCCAATATTCTTTCAGCTGAGAGACCGCCCCCAAGATGGGCTATGTATCCACTAAGGAGGAACTACTTAGGCTCACTAACAACCATAAGCACAAGCACTCATATTAATCCAACACATAGATGGGTTTGTCAAGCAAGTAGGGAGGCAGGGAAGGAGATAGCTAAGCTAGTGATCTCAACTAGAGAGATACAAGCATCTCAATTTGGCTTCAGACAGTCTTGGAACTGACAATACCTACTACACCCAACATAAGGAAGGTCCCCTTCTCTGCTACACAGTCCCTCAGAAACCCCTTCCCTGTAGTGCTCTTCAGGGTGGGCATAGAAAGGTACAAGCTTCCAAACCTTCATAGATTATTGCCTTCACTGGGTTTATCAAGCAATTCCAACCTTTGATCTCTCTCCCACTTCAATCCGCTCTTAGATTTTTCTTAATTTCACCACGTGACTTTGAATTGCGAAATTCAACTTCCAGGTTTGTAAATCTAGGTATTCCTATGGATTTTCGATCTATTTCTACTCAAATTATCTCCAGGGTTAGTATCTATGGATTCTCCATTGGATTTCACTCCTCGCATGAATGTATGCATGTTTTTGGTACTTCAAAACATGGGCACTTTCCAAGTTTTCATTTATGCAAATTTCACTACTAGGAATGCATAGCAAGCCAGAAATTGATCTCTGGTTGTTCAACAATTGAATGGGGAAGATGGAAAACGAATTCCCATGAGGAAGAATGACTTGTGGGTCAAGTAAAACATGCCCATACTCAGTTAAATGAATTTATGAGTTTTCCCATTCTCCATGAATGCATGAGTTGATTTCTCAACTGCTTTCTTACAACAAAAATAAATGTCAGGAAGGAAAGTCAAGATGGGTTTTCAAGATGACATTTGGAAACACGGGTTTCAATCCTACAACCCCTCACCTCTCCCTAGTGGATACACATGGTCCCCTCATTTTTAGTTGCTTCCATATCCAACTCTTGGTATCTTTATTGCATTATATATATTTACATGATTTTACAATTTTTCGTGATTACTAGCACATGACTAGCAAAATATAAAATACTTGCCTTTAAACCCGAGCATTCACTAGTGGGTCCTTGGCCTTAATATCCACACTAGTAAATCATACATTGCATATACACAACATTTACATATAAATCCAATACATTCTAATGGTCAAAATGGGGTTATTACAGTTGTTGTGCTAACATTAAAGCCTCATAGCAAGAAAATATTTCCTTTATTTCTTAGATTATAAATATCTTATTCTAAGCCATTGTAAGGACAATTTTATCTAGATTGTTTTTCTTATAAAAGTTAAAGTTAATTGGTGCAAAATAACATATTGCTATTTAATTACTCTTATCTTTAATATTTGAAATATAGATCCACATATATCGATGGAGAGGATCTTTCTTGTGAAGCTTGATATGCGGAACAATGTTCTTCTTTATGTAACAAGTTATGCATCCAAACTCTCTTTAGTATGATCTCTTGCTCCATATTAACCCTAAGACAAACCCGTCTATGTTAGGGACCTTAGATTCTTCATGCTCCCAAGTTGCTACAAGCAATATAATATCAATTTCACTCAAGGTCCAACTTAACATGGGACCTTTGGTCCATGGAAAGCCTCCACAATTTCAAAAGAGGATTCAAAGTGTCCCAAATTCCTATTTATTATTATCTTTTTAGTCATTATGCCCAATAATATCTTTTTTATTCTTGATTATTGCACGTTTTCCTTCCTTCCTAGCTTCTTTTACCTTTCACACTTCTTTTCTTAATTCAAGATCTTATGGAATGATGTGTTTATTTATAGATATTCCTAACCCTTTTATACTTGGGGTTCTAATGAGTATGGCATATTTGTTGTCATTATAGCTTATGTTAACTCAAATTAACCTATATTTATGTTGAACTATTTTTTCCATCCTCTTTGCTTCTATGAAACAAGTTATTTCAATTTGTAGTTTTTTTCTTAGTTCTTCATTGACTACCACTAACGTGTCTTCTTCTTCCTCCTTCAAACAAAAAGTTATGATGTTCGAGGCTCTTTTATTATTCTCATTGTCCAAATCTATATCTTATTCATTGCCATTTAGACGGGTTTGATATCCATTTTACCTTCCAACCTATTTAGGGTCACATTATTATTTAAGTTTTTTTATAGCTCTTTGATCTTGTTATTCATGTTAAAATTTTCTAGATTATTGGCATTTCTTTCTTAGATTAACCTTTTATTTTATTTTATGTTTCTTGTAATATTTTTTCCCTAAAAAAAACCATTTTTGTATTTCTAGTTGCAAAATTAAATACATTCTTCAAGTTTCATCTTATCACCTAAAAGATTCATTTGTCCAAAATTCAAAACTACACACACACACACACACATGTATGTGTGTGTGTGTGTGTGTGTGTGTGTGTGTGTGTGTGTGCGTGTGTGCACATATCCCTTTATATGTATCATATCGTACCTCTATTCTCCATAAGGATTAATCGTTTTTCACATTATCATAATTTCAACACAAATAGTTGTATATGTCAAAATTGACAAGATACATACATGAAATAAATAAATCCAAAAAATAAAGAGAGAAATAAACGAGATTAATCGCACCTTTTAGAATTCTTCTTCGACTGCTCAGTGGACATCTACCTATATACTAGCTTTGGATAACCCATCTACAATTGAGTTATGTTGTTGATAGATATGATAATAATAAAATGTTCTCAAAACTGGATGTAATTTCCTTAAGATGCATAGCAAGATTGTAAATTTCAGACTATGTACTTGTGATCTACCTTGTATCCAATGAATAACGAATTTGTAGTAACCATATATTTGTATCTCCTTCACACCTTTGTTATGCCACTTTTACCAAAAGGAGTGTTTTTAGTTCGTTAAAATTGTTAGTTCCCAAACCAAGATAAGCTTTCCCATTTATATAATGTGACTCATATAAAAACACAACGTACCCAACACCACTATGATTACCATTTTTCTAGATAGCACCACCAAAAAATCCCTAGGGGCAATTTTTAGTGATCATTGGAGGCAGAGGAAATTTATAGTGGGGCTCTTGTTGGTTTCCTTGATAGAATGATAAAATCAATAGTGCTCGGATGTCCAACTAAAAGCTTGGAACTTGGATATTGTCAAGAAAACTTTCATTCCATGCAATCCATACCCTCCATAGAACCATAAAAGGGAGCACTATAATGTTCTTTAACTCCTTCTATGATAACCATGATTTCATATTTTTGATCACGTCATTACGTTCCCACAAATTGTCCATATTCATTGATGTTTTAATTTCTTTCCACACTTGTTTAATATAAATGCATGGCCTGAAAATATGAGCATGTATTTCCTCACTGGCTTGGCATAGGTAACACCATCCTGACCAAGCATTTTTTTTGCAATCTATCCCACGATGGGAGCTGATTGTGAATTATGATCCAAATCAATTATACACTTTTTGGAGGAACTTTTACTTTCCATGATTGTCACCACCACTAATCCATTTACAAGAGATGAGGATTTTGTAAGGATTCGTATCCTTTGGATATAGAGTAGTCGCTTCCTTCCCCATGCCATCCTCATGCAAGGACACTTTCTTCTTCATTTAATCTGGTGTTTTCTCTATGTATTTCAGATTTAAAATTTTCCCACCAAGGAAAATGATTTCCAACCAAACCAACCTCATTTGCATCCATAGGGATGTCCGATATTCATTACATATATTGTTTAGAGTGCAAAAGTCGTTCTCTTTTAGATGTCTTATAATTTTGGGAGAAAGTAAAATATCATTGTTGCACCCCAAAATAGCATCGACACCTATTATTACTTGGGAACCATTACCTATTTTCCAATCCAGATGGTCATTGATAAATGAAAATGCAGATGTGAGTTCCTTCCAGTGATTCGAGGAATTTGCCAATGACTTCCTTCTATTACAAATCTAGTCAACGGTGCTTCCCGGTGAAATATACTTTTGAACAATAATTTGGATCAACAAACTCTAAAATGAAATAAGATTCCACAAGGATTTTTTTCTGCTAGGGAGCTCCTGAATAATAGCAAGTTCTGAACTCCCCATCCACCGAATTTTTTTTGTTGAGTAATCAACTCCCATTGAGACCAATGGTCACCTTTGTATTTCATACTTACTTTCCATAAATAATTTGCACATATTTTTGAGATCTTCTCTATTATCCCCTTCAGAATTGAGGCCAAGGTGAACCAACATACTGAAATCACCTCAATGAATGATTTGATTAACACAAGTCGACCTCCTTTGGATATCCACCGGTTACACCAAAAATTAACTTTACTTTGGATTTTGGATAGGACCCAAAACCAATCCATCTTTTGGTAAGATTTGGGATTTAAGAAATAATCCAAATACTTAATCTTGTTCCTCCAACCCTTCCAGGGAATGTTGAAAGTTATATTCACATGTTCAATATCATCAAGAGTGTTGAAAGAGTACATAACATATTTACCAAAATTAACAACCATTATCGTTTCCAATGAGAAAAGTTCTAGTATTTCCTTGACTGCAATTACCTCATGAACAAATCCAAAATTACCAAAGATTAATATGTATCTACAAAAAGAAAATGTGTCATAGTGATTTTCCTAGCAACTTGGACACCTTTAAATGGCCCCTCTCATCTTTCCTTTGGTATTTCCCGACTCAAACCTTCCGCAATAAGGATAAATAAGTAAGGACATAGTGGATCTTCTTGGCGAAGGCATCTTGAGGAGTTGAAAAAATAATATGCATATCCATTAATTAAAACTAAAAAGCTTGTATTTGATACATAACATGTTATCCATTTGATAGTATCCCATGACAATCCATTATGCAGTAACACGAGTCTTAATACTAATTGTGGTGTTTAGTCATATGACTTGGAGAGTTCCAGCTTTACAATGAAAGTAGGGTTGTAGGAATGCTTGGTCAAATGCAAAGTTTCCTACATCAAGTCGATTGCTTCGTGGATTAATTGTCCTTCAAGGAAGTCGAACTGCTCTAGGTAGATGAAGTTTGATAACAATGGTTTAATTCTGATCGCGTGCATCTTTGAGATAAATTTGTAGGCACAATTACAAAGAAAAATTGGTTGAAACTCATCATACGTCGTTGGATGGTCATTTTTAGGAATAAGGGAAAGAAACGTAGAATCTAATCAACATGGAATTCTTCCATTCATTCTTACCTCCTCAATCGTCCAAATAAGATCTGGACCAATAAGGTAAAAAAATATCGAAGAAAAACTACATGAGCCATCCATCAGGTCCCAGACTTATTTCCTTATGAAACTCAATCCATAACCGCTTGCAATTCCTCCTCTAAAACCATTTGAAATAACTGTTTATTATCCTCATCATCGACCAAATGGGGGAAACAAGAGATCATCTTCAACATATCACATATATTTGTATTTGGAGGTTTTTAGTAATGAAGAAAAATGACTAACCCATATTTTTTGCCAAATCCTAAAACCTAGATACCGTGACACCTTAATCATCCACCAAATTCAGAATCATATTATTGCATTCCTATAATTTGCATATTTATGGAAGAATTTTGAGCTTTGGTTGCCAAAATTCAACCAAGTTGCATGGCTCTTAAGTTGACATTCATGTTCCATATCCAAAAGAACATTTGATCTCTGTGATTCTTCAATTTTGAGAGAATTCATTTGGTCGCCCATGAAAAATCCTTAGGAATATATTTTATAAGAATCCTCCAACTCCAATTCCAATTGTTTCAACGTTTTCTCCCTTTCAATCTTCTTATCATGGGCCTACAGAATTACCGCCTCTTTGACATATTTTAGTGAAAATCTAAACTATTGACTAGCCAAGAGTTTGAGTGAAGGGTCAAATATTTTCCATGCCCCTTTTGCTAAGTGTCTGAATTCTTCATCCGTAGTTCAATTTTGGTTATATTTAAAATGGGTGCTTGACTTATCCATACCTTTAAAAGTTTCAATTATGGTTGGAAAATGATCTAAGATTCTAGTCTTCAAGACCCAAGATCGAAAGTTTCCAAGGTTGTTTGTCAACATATGATTGATAAAAAGCGATCAATGTGTTTTGTTATCCCAGCTTAATCCTACCTGTTTTTTACTCAAGTCAAATTGATTCTAACCAGCTCTATATCAATCAGGACTAAAGTTTGCTAATACATTAACAAAAAAAGATGCCAACTTGTTGCCTCTTGAGTCTTGTTGTCTTTCTCAATATTTCCCCACAATTTAACATAAATTTCAAGTCCCCGACCAATACCAAGTTTTCTTTCCTAACCCAATTCTTTAACATAAGATATTTTCATAAATCCTCACGTCCAGTATACGGGCCATAAACATTTAAGAATTTGAAACGCTTTCTTATTTATAACCAATATAGCTCTATACATAGACTTGAAATCATTACAAAAGGGTTTATAAGGGAAAACGATACATTCCACCCAGTAACCAAACCACATGAGAAATCGAAAGCATCAAGATCCAAAATAGACCAATAAGGGAACAACTTCTTTAAAACATGAATTGCTTGATTATGAGCTTTCATTGATTCTGGCAAGAGAATTACATCCGAACTAGGAGAAACAACTAGTCTCTTGAGGGAACTTTGTTTGGCTCTGACCCCTAGGCCACACACATTTAGGGTTAAGACCTTCATTTTTCAACCCCTTTAGGGGGATAACTCACTCTAAGACCCCCAAAAGCAAGCTTTCCTTGCCTTGATTAACTTCACGTGAAGCTTTTTCTAGAGCCAAGCTAATAGCAAATTTCTGACCCGCTTTTGACAACACTTGAGAAGGAAGATAATTGCTACCTAGCCCACGAGATTGATAATCCTCATGTGCATGTGTGGTGGGCCTAGTTCGAAGTTGATAATGGCCACGACCTCTCATTGATGGTGAGGCTCCCTCCTTAGAAAAATTTAAAGTAATATCACCATTTTGACCAATGGTTGTGGCAATGACAAAGATATTTCCACATGAACCCAAGGCACATGCTTCTAATAGTTCACTAGGGTTGGAAGGATGAGAGTCCCTCAAACTAGTATCAACTTCAGAACAACGAGGAAGGGATTCAAGAGGAACCCGACTAACTCTATCAATATATTTTGAGGAAATTCCCTTATCCAAAATTTCCTCAGTGATTTACCACCTCCATGACATTATTTTGGGTTTTGAAATGGATAACCTGAAAGGAAGCAAAGGAGGGAAAGGGGTAGAGTCTACAAGAAGTGTCAACTCCAATTGTGTCAATAGGAACAAATACCTCCCCAACATGACTAAATTTTGAGATTTAGGAGAATTATTCACTGACAGAAAGATAGCCTCGTCTAGAGGAGTAAATATTCCAAGAAGATGAGTGGTGTAACGTCCCCGACCCTCTGACCAGCGAAGAGGACACTACCATGGCATTAACCATCTGGGCTACCAGCCCCATGAACATGTGCATTCATAAAATTGTTGAAATACTGAAATAAAATGCTTTGAACTAGACATGCATACATGATCATTTATCATACACAGCGGAAGCAATCATACATTCATACAAGCATTCAACATGTTCATCACATTCATTAAAAGAAAACATGATTGCAGGAGTAAAATAGACAAGATCACTTATCTTATGAAGAACTCGTTCCACAACCAGCTATGTCGCTGTAACTTTCCACCCAACCATAGGCCAGCGTGCTCCTTAATCTCTTAGCAACGCTGCCACCCCCGAGCTGGGCATGATTCTCCAAGGAATAAGGAACAAGCAGGCTGACACATAGCCAAGGATACACAAAACACAGCCAAGCCAACACAGTTGGGTTTATCAGTCCATCAACAAGACAGCCAAGCCAACATGGTCAAGTTTATCAGGCCGTCAAGGAGCTGGGAAAGGCCAAATGCTAAGCTGGTGAGCCCATCACAGGGCTAGGAACACCTACACCAGAACTAGCCTGACTTCTAAGACACCCACACACACCCAACACAAGGAATCAATCCCTTCTCTTCTACACAGTCCCTCAGGCCTTGCCTTCCCTTCCAGTGCTATTCAGGGGTTGTGGAGAAGAAAGCCAGCTTTCTAGCTCTGTCTGTGTGGTTTCCAAACACACCAGGTTTATCAAGCAAACCAAGCCCCCATCCCTGCTCCCAACACAGTCCGAAGACCAACCATTGCACACATGCAACTAATCAGCAATTACAGCTTAACAGGGGAAAACGACTCCAACAGTCTGTGGTAGCCCCAAAGTGTAACAGCATACACAACCAACAAAGATAGGGAACATCAGTTCGTTCTGCACAATCGAAGCCATTGGGGAAAACTTATGCAACCCACACTGGGGAAAGAAAATACAGTCTCCCAACCTGTGCGTGAGGGAAACTTGCACCAGACCCCAAATGTAAAGAAGACCACAACAATCACAACGTAAGGGAGACCACAGCAACACAACGAATCTTGAGGAGAATGGCGGCAACCATAACTCACGAGAGTAACAACGGTCCCAATCTCAACATCGAAATGATGAAAAATTACACGGCCATACCAGTCTGTAAGGAGATCATACAGCCGAAAACGTGAATGGCCCTTCACAGGAAAATCGTGGATGAAAGAGCACGGCTCCCAGCTCGCTGTGTGAGTCAAAACCAGGAAAAATCCTGTGCGTGAGAATAATGAACAGACAATGGTCCCTGCGTGAGGATGAATATCTCCGCCTATGTGCGCGGATGAACAGACAATGGCGAGAATGCATAGTAGTCATTCTTCTACCCAACGTGAGGTTCAATCCGCTGGTGGAGTGTGCGTGTGGGCAAGGACTAACAGCCCTGCCACACTCCACTCCCAGCCATAACTGCCTCAGCTAACAGCATCAGTTTTTAATGGTGGTAGTTGGGTAAGGCAAGGAAAGATGACACATGGATTTTTCCCCATTGGTTCATGTTTAATAATTCCCCCCCTTATCCTTGGGAAAATCATGCCCTTTTCATTATGGTTGCAGTGAGCATAGTTGGTTGGGTTCATTTAATTAAAGATGTATATTTACATGATGAAAAAACTCAATATGTATGCCGCATGCCCCTATATACCATCGGTGACAATTTCAACCCGAAACATAGCATAACCAATCAATGGTGGGGCCTTGGCCTTTAGCTCCACACCATGATCATTTACAATATATACATCATATACATCTAATGCAACGGGGTCAAAACCGGGGTGTTACAAGTGGTGTCCAAAGAGATCGTTACAACACTTAAGAACAACACATTATGATTAGAACATCACAATGCATTATTGAACATCAATTCCAACATATCAATACAAGCCATAGGTTTGGTCTTTTATAGTCTCTAGATCTAACAATAGGACATAAAAGACTGGATGGGAGCAGTAAATATTCCAAGAAGATGGGTGGTGTCCAAAGACATCGTTACAACACTTAAGCACAATGTGTTATGGTCCAGATCTAACAAACTCTCTAAGTAAGGATGATATTTTCCATAAATAGGGGTCATTGGTTCTAATAGTTTCCACAAAATCCACAATGTCGCATAGATTAGTCGGCTACTTTATTTGAGTTGACCATGGCCTTGTTGACCATTCAGTCAACCACTCAATCAAGCCTCCAATCGACTGTTGTGCTAGTCGATTGTTGTCTTTCGACTAACTGTTTCCAAATGATCTAGAGGTGTGATGAACCTACATAACCTTTGGTTCCAACACCCTTGGATCTTCTGGAGACAGTGAATCAAAAGACAACAATCAGCTGGAATAGCAGTCGATTGGAGGCTCGACTGAGTGGTCAACATTACCTCGACTAGAGGCTCAAAGGATGTAATTTTATCACCAAGCATTACCTCTAACTCTATTTAAGGTTTGACTTATTTTTCTTCCCTACATTTCTCTAATGATTCTATATATTAACAAAGACTTTGCAGGGCCACTTTAGTAGGTCTCCCCTTGAGAGATTTTGGTAAATGTGGTGAATTGTTCATATTATAATAAATAAATAAAGAGTAAATCAATTATAATCAAGATTAGGAGAAGGAACTTGTGCACCTCATTAGTTCAAGTTTGTCTATTAAAGCTTCATAACTACGTTGTGAAAATGTTGAAACTATGAAAATTCCTCAAAAAAATGTCTCAAAAAAATGCTTAATAAAAATATAAAGTAAACATACCTTAGTAAAAATGTCTAACAAAACAACTTTGAAATAACTAAATTTATAATCAAGATGGGGAGAAGGACTAAAAATTCTTCTCCATCGAAATGCCTTAACAAAAATCATATTCTATTCTAATCCATTATTGTCACATTCATTATTATTAATTAATCAAATTTATTATTAATAATATATTATCACATTCATTAATAATAATTAATCAAATTTATTATTAATAATTATATTTCATTTAATAGAAATTTTAACAATTTATCAAATCCTTATTAAAAAACTAATTTTTATTATCGAATAAATTAATATGTAATCAATCACTTTATTGGAAAATAATATTAGAAATATTGTGAAGAGAAATCTATTGATGAACTACCATCGGATTTGTGTTGATATCTGCCATCCAAATGAGAGGAGAAATACTCGCATTGATTCGCGAACGTGACGTTGTGATAGCAAGGAATCCATTCTCATGGTATGTCCACCCACTAAATCGCTTCGAAAGTATCGTACAATTCCCTTGATAAGTAAAAGATGCGACCTTCAACAAAAGTAGTTCACACCGATCGATCAGCTTAACCAAGTATCAATTATGACTCTTTGTAAATATAAATTGCAAGTTTAGGCACAAGTGGGAGCTGGCGTTTTGAGAGAAACCCTATTCAGTGGGCTACCTTTTTTTCCTCTATGAGGCTGAGAACTCGGTCGATTGAGAGAGTTTTTTAGTTGTGGGACTTTCTTCTATAAGGTGTTTCTTCATGCTGGTGCAGTCTCCCTATTCAGTGGGCTACCTTTTTTTCCTCTGTGAGGCTAAGAACTCGGTCGATTGAGAAAGTTTTCTAGGTGTGGGACTTTCTTCTATAAGGTGTTTCTTCATGCTGGTGTAGTCTCTGCTCGGAATACTTTTTGCGCTTCTCAGCGGCTCCAACGAATCGAGACGAAACCTGTCATTAGGCGGCGAGGCTCTTCCTTGTGGTGCGGTGGTGGCGGCTTGTTGGGGTTTTTCTGTGGAGCGGCTTCCTTCTTCTTCACAGTTGGCTGCTTCATCCCTGTACCAGAAGGCTAGGGTTTGAACCCTAGTCACCATCCACCATCCACTTGTTTGTAGAGGATCTACTCTGCCAGTGGCGGCAACAACAGTGATAGCGGGATGGTTTGTGTGGGCAAGATCCATTGTGGTTCATTGTTGTTGTTTCTTGGTATGGCGTGACGATAGCGGTAGCTTACCGGTGGTGGACTTTCACCAATTCATTCTATGAGTGGCCTTGGTTTTGGCTACGGGATGATGGGTTTTTGTCCATGTGATTGTGTTTTTCTTTGGCTCCTTTGGAGCAGATTGTACATGCCCCCAACGCTTTCTTTGGCTGGGAGTTTGGTTTTGGGTGGGTGCTTAGGTTGTTGAGCACTGTTTGTGGTATATTTTTTTTACTTTGGCTAGGATCCTGGCCCTGCTTGCTTAGGTTATTGAGCATTGTTTGTGGGTATTGAGCACTGTTTGTGGGTTTTGAACATTGTTTCTGGGTTTTGACTAGATATGATAACTAGTATCATAGATGTGTATCTCGTTACCTTTGATTCTAAAGAATATCAAAAAACTGTTATTTTTCTTCTGGAAAAAGATCACACTAATCAAGGCAAGAAAAGGAACCATAACCTTACAATTAATCAACATATTTTAAAGGATTAATAAAAGATATGTATCAACTTCTTGTAATTAAGTGAAATGATAACTTACATAAATAAGAAATGAACCAAAATATTGGGAGAATGAAGTGCTATTCTAAGCTAGGGATTGTATGGCATCAAAGCTAGGGTGGCTTTTCTAATTACTTCTATATCAATGTTTGGATCTTGTTGATAGTTAATTTTAATATTGATACATCTCGAAATTTGATTGAGAATTTTTCATTTTGTGGCTCAAAAATCATTGGACCCTTCATTATCTCTTTCCATGCAGGTAAAGTTGTTGGTCTTAAGACAAGTGACCCTTTTTTGAGAAAGTATATATCTTAACAATGGTGAACATGACCCTTCTCATGACCTATGGTGATGGATACTTATAGTAACCCATTCTTAGTCAATCCCTCTTCCATTTAGGATATGCCATCCTCCTTTTAGGATGCAAATAAGTGTTATCATTGGGTGTCCCATCAGGCGGTCCTTATGGAATCACATGTGCTTGACCAAGCTAAATTATTCCAAAGACATAGATTAATTTGTCAATTCAATGGCCTTTGATGAAAATTGATGGATCTTCACAACACAGAAATTGAAAAGACATGAAGAAGCCTTCATCTACCTATGTTCAAAGAGTTTCTTTGTTGTGGAGTTTGATTTCAAAAAAGATAAAGATCTCACTCTTAACCTTGGCCAATGGTTTTGGGGCAAGGCATGTCTTTGCGTGAAGCAATGGCTTTTTATAATGGATATATTTATTGATTATCTAGCCTTGACTCTAATATGGGGAAGGCTCCCCAACATTTTGATTCCATGTAGGACATAAAAAACACATTGGAAAAAATTCACATGAAAAGTGCAGAGATAAAAAGTAGGCATGTCACTACATATGCCAATAATTGCATGGATAAGAACTTGGTAAATTTTTTCTAAAATAGATCAATCGAGTATGGAAAAGACTATACCTAGACTCAAACCCTTAATCATGAACATATGGCTTTTAGGTGTAATTCTTGGCTGAAAACCAGACACATTACTACACTTTGTTGTAGGAGTAGCAAAGAAGGTCACCCTCTCAAGGGACTCCATAAGAAGCCACTTTTGGGTGGGAGCAATGCAATATCACCAACAAGGAACTTCCAGAGATAAATTCGTAATACCCCAAGCTACCCTTATCAGGATTCCCCTTAGTTCAGTAGGATTACGAAAAGAAGCAAGGTGAGTTAGCACTTTGGAGAATCCTCTAATAAGAACCTTGTCACGTCCCCATGCCCCGACCGGCGTAGGGGACGCGACCCAACTTCACTAGCACCGCGGCTAAGAGCCCATGAACATGTGAAATCATAAAATCTGCTGAAATGCTGAAACAGAATGCTGATAACGAAATGCATTGCAGTTAAACATGCACACATGAATGTTTATCATGCGCAGAGGCAATTGTACAACATACATAGCTACAATTATGTTTCTTGCACAGCGGAATTAATCATGCATTCACACAAGCATTCATTCAACATTGTCCATCACATTCAATAACAGAAATATAATGGCAGAGGGAAAATAGGCAAGATCACTTATCTTATGAAGAATTCGATCCGCAACCAGCTACGTCACTGCAACGTTCCACCCAACCATAGGCCAGCGTGCTCCTTAATCTCTCAGCAACGCTGCCACCCCCGAGCTGGGCATGATTCTCCAAGGACTAAGGGGACAGCAGGCTTACACGTAGCCAAGGATACACAAAACCCACAGCCAAGCCGACAGAATTGGGTTTATTAGGCCACTAAGGAGCTGGGGATGGCAAATTGCTAAGCTGGTGAGCTCATTACAGAGCCAAGAACACCTACACTAGAACTAGCCTGACCTCTAAGACACCCAAACACACCCAACACAAGGAATCAATCCCTTCTCTGCTACACAGTCCCTCAGGCCCTGCATTCCCTTCCAGTGCTATTCAGGGGTGATGGAGAAGAAGGCCAGCCCTCTAGCTCTGTCTGTGTGGTTTCCAACCACCAAGTTTATCAAGCAAAACTAAGCCCCATCCCTGCTCCCAATATAGTCCTAAGACCACCCATTGCACTCAGGCAATTAAATTAGCTATCACAACTTAAATAGGGAAAATGAATTCCTGAGCGAATTCCAACCGTCCCAACACAACAGCAAACACAATCGCTCAGAGGAAAAATGGCTCCAAACAGACCGTGTGTGTGGGGAAACTTGCACCAGTCCCTAGTTATATAGAAAACCACCACAAATCTTGGGGAGGATGATGACCATAACTCACAGGAAGAATTACGGTCCCAAAACCCAACAATAAAACGACGAGGAAACTTACACGACCATACCAGTCTGGGTGGAGAACATACATCTGAAAACGTGGATGACAGAGCACTACTCTCAGCTCACTGCGTGAGGCAAAAACCCGGACCAATCTTGTGCGCGAGGATAAACAGGCCTTCCGCCCCTGCGTGAGGATGGATGACTTCCCCCCTGTGTGGGAATGGACAGACAATCGATGGCCGCGAGTAGGGAGGGCGTGAGCATTTTTGCACAGTCGTGGAGAGAGGAATAAATTCTGCGTGAGGGATGAGCAACCCAAAATTGTGGGTAGAGTGTGCATGGGGGTGAGGACTGACAGTCCTGCCACCCCACTCCCAAAGCAATTAATTGCCTCAACCACCAGCAGCCTTTCTTAATGAAAGTGGTTGGAATAAGACAAGGAAAGAGGACACATGGATTTTTCTCTCCTTGGCCAAGGTTGACAATTTCCCCCACATCCTTATCCTTGTGAAAATCATGCCCCTTCGATTTAGTTGCTGCGATCGTAGCTAGTCGGGTTCATTTAATTAATTATAGATGCATATTTACATGATGACCAACATAATATATGCCGCATGCCCCGATATACCATCGGTGACAAATTTAAATCTAAACATTAGCATAACCAATCAATGGTGGGGCCTTGGCCTTTAGCTCCACACCATGATCATTTACAATATATACATCTAATGCAACGGGGTCAAAACTGGGACATTACAAACCTTTGTAGTAAGAGTGAAATCCCCCACATCCTCCTCACACCCCAAACTCAATAACAACATCCCCCATATCCCTAAATTTCTTCCACCAAGTGGACAAGGCAAATAGGTAGCATATGTGGAGGTAGAGAACTAGGCTAAAATATTGTAAGTAGAAAAAGAGCATATAGGGGAAGAAGTCTCTATAAATGGAAATGAAGCTAACTTAAAGGAAGGAGAATTAGATCCTTGTGAGCTACTCAGGCCGTTCTAGGTATAAGAAAAAGAATGGACATAAGTCACCAAGAAAAATACTCTCAAGTCACAATGGCATACTTTGACTTATATGACTAGGTAACATCATATAAACTTATTTTAAATATGTTTTACTTTTGTAAATCCTATGCAATTAGTTTATCCAAATATATCTCTATGACATGGAAAAAAGATAGTTAAAAACTAAACTCTATGGACTTTCAAGTGGTCTTTGTTAGCATTTTTTTTGTTGGTAAAATCCAAATTTAGAAGCATTTAAATTATGTTTTTGAATGCATAAAGAGATTTAACACCCTCAAATACCCCTATAACACTCATATTATGCAATTCCCAAAACTAATATATTTGACTATAAATTAAAAATATATATCTAAAAAAATAAAAATAAAACTTAATATATATAGATAGATAGATAATTCTAAAGTGGAATTTATAACATCATTTCAAATTACCGATAACCTCATTTCCCTAAGTAACAATAGATTGGATAAAAGTAATGCATTAGAGTAATTTTAACTCTTGTTTCCTCATATATTCCCATATTAAGTAACAAGAGATTGGATAAAAGTAATGTATTACCTGGTTGGCAGGTGTGGGTGGAGTCCCTTTTTACTCCAAAGGAAACGAGTTGAAAGAGTACTCTTGGGGAATTGGCAAGAAGACAAATAGTGGTGCAAAATGGATAGCATTAATCAAAGGTCTAGAGCTTGCAAGGAATTTTGGCATTGAGGAATTGGTGTTTTTTGGTGACTCGATGATAATTATAAGGGAAGCAAGGAATCTAGTCAAGAATCGTGTCACATCCCCAACCCTCATCCTAACAATGGACAGGACGCGACCAACACAATGCTACTTTCAAACAAGCAATCTAACCCCATGAAACATAAACATAAAAACGAATGCTTAAGACATGTAATTACATAAACATATACATTGTAAATATAAATACATAGCGGAAGCGAAACACATTCCATTCAACACATTCAAGAATTCATCATGTTCATATTAATTCATAAAATATAAATGCAGGGATTAAGCACAAGAATACTTATCTTGAAAGAAGTTGGCCCGCAACTAGCTACGTTGTTGCAACGTTCCACCCAACCATAGGCCAGTGTGCTCATCAACCTCTCAACATCACTACCACCCCCAAGTTGGGCATGATTCCACAAGGATCTAGGGAACAATAGCAGGCTCTCACATTGCCCAAATCATACATCCAAAGTCAAGCCAACACATAGTTGGGTTTCACATACTGTTAGGAAACAAGCCAATAATGTGGGGGTTCCTTGGACTTACTCATCCCATCCATCACAAGGATCCCTACAACAACAAAATACACATCCAGACTCATCCAAGACAAAACTACATTTGGGTTTATCAGGCTACAAGGAGCTGGAAAGGCTATCTACTAAGCTAGTGAGCTCAACCACAAAGCTATGGACACCTGCACTAGATCTAGCCTGGCTTCGAGGACATCTACCCACCCATCACAAGGAAGCATCCCCTTCTCTACTAGACAGTCCCTCGGGCTATGTCTTCCCTTCCAGTGCTATTCAAGGTGTGCAAAGAAGAAAGCCAACCCCCTAGATCTATCTGCGAGGTTCCTTCTCACACTAGGTTTATCAAGTTAGTCAGACCCTATTTCCACTCCCAAACCAGTTCACACCGAAACAACATAGGCATACACAATAATTACAAAGCTCTAGGGCTGTAGGCCAAAATCAGAAGTGTCAACTGAGGAAAGACAACCCTATGTCCAAAATCGATTTCACCAATCAAGCAATAGCTTCACGTGGGTGAACACGGCTCAACAACCACTCAGAAATCATGGTTCTTCTCTTCCATTCCCTGCGCAACCACAACAACGAAATTCCCCACCGTGGAATTGTGGGAAAACCACACAAAAATTCCCAACTAAGATCCCATCCCTTGAATGTTCACGAAACCACTTCCCAGCCATGGGAAAAACACAGGAACTACTAAAAACGTGAATGGGGAGTGCACATCAGCTCCAAGGACGCAAGGGAGAGAAAAACGTCGATGCCTAAAGGTATCACACACACAACAACAACAAAAACGTGAGGGAAGGAGAGCTCTGCGAGCTTCCCCCTGCGTGAGGAGAAATCAGGGGCATGAGGGAGGAATGTCTGCCTCCTTCCACGTGAATGAGAATAATTCCCAAGAGATCCCCCGCCCAAAACGCGTGAGGGAGACCCACGTGAATGAGAGATGGGTGAGGAATCCCCAGCATGGGATCTTACTTGCCTGAGAAGACAAGGAAACATTTTTCCCAAAAATGGGTGGTCTTCCCCATCCCAAGGAATTAATTTAACTCAACCACCTCTAGATGATTGGACATAAAAGACAAAAATGGTAGTTGACAGCTTTATGGGTTTTCCCCTTGACATTTGGCTTTCCCCTATTGGCCCAAGGGTTTGATTCCCCCCCCCCCCCTCCCTTTTCCTTGTGAAATCATGCCCCGGTCTCTTTAACGTTGCGCCGCATAGCTTGTTGTGGTATTTTTATTAATTTGCATTTTACATGATGTCTGAAACATATTGTGCCTGGCTAGCACATAAACCATTAGCATCGATTTTAATTTTTGAAAAAACTAAACGCTAAATCGAGGGTGGGGCTTTTGCCTTTAGATCCACACCATGATTAATTACAATATTTACATAATATGCAATTCAATACCATGGGGTCAAAACCGGGGTGTTACATTCCCCTCCCCCTTCAATAGCACTGTCCTCAATGCTTACAAAAATTCAAAAATTGCTACACTGGCATCGCCCTCAGTGCTTTACAAAATTGAACCAAAACTGGGTGTGCCAATTGCATGGAATCCTCTAGCTCCCATGTAGCCTCTTCAAGACCATGGTGCTTCCTCTGCACCTTTTTCTGTCCAATGGCACGATCTGGAACTCGTCCAAGTCCTTGCTTGCATGCATCAACACACACCACGTGATCTTTTTCTGGTCTTGGAGAACCCTTCTTCTCAGCTTGGAACATTTCCAGTGTCTTTGGCAACCTGCAATACCTATGCTCAAGCCCCAAGCAATGAGCCAATTCCCATGTTAGTATTCACAAGATTTTCCAAAATCATAGATGAATCACATGCACATGTATATTGACATAAAATCAACAAAATTTTCCAAGTGAACCAAATACTCATCTGCATAAGTATCTTATTTTTGGTTCCATGGGTGTCCGACTTGGCTTTATACAATCATGGCACTCATAACCCTGCCCCACCCCACACCTAGGTGTGCATTAAAGGGTAGCCAAATTTCTGCAAGCCTTAGATCACCTGAAAATACCTCTCAACCGAGGTCTGACAGCTCCGTTCTTGAGCCCAACACCTCTTCGGGTGCTTCAATAGCAGTTCTGTTCAAGAGCCTGCACCTTCCCTAGGTGCTTATCAAGCTCAATTGCTTCCCTTACGAACACCACAACGAATTTAATTCATATGTCAGATTCATTCCTATAGGATGCAAACTATAACAAGATTTTCAAAATCATGGCTGCATCATATGCTCATGTATTTTTAAAGAGAATCAATAACAACAAAAGTTTGATAAGTAAACCAAATACTTATCTGTATAGCATCTCCCAATAGGGATCTGGTCAACCTCGTTCTTGACCCTAACACCTCCTTGGGTGCTCAATGGCAGCTCTAGTTTACGGGCCTAGCACTTTTTCCAGTGCTCACCATTGCTCAGGCGCTTCCTTTCCAAGCACCATAACAGATTAATTTACATGTCAGATTCATTTCCACAGGATTTATTTCTTAACAAGATTTTCGAAATCTCAGCTAAATCATTATGTACATGTGTAATTACAGAAATTCAACCAAGATTTGCCAAGTAATCCAATACTTATCTGTATAGCATCTCTCAACCAAGACACATCACATTCTAAAATGCAAGGTTAATGAATACACAACTATTAACTTCCTCCACGTGTTGAGAGCAAATAACAAACAAGCGGACATAATGGCTAATAAGGCTGTTGATCTAGACTGTGGCGTCTTAGTTTGCGATCAAAAGGTCTACAAGAGAAGCTTGATACCTTAAAAGTGACTTCACTTTCGTTATGCAATGTTTTGTTTTTGTATTTTTTTACTTGGGCAGTTTGTCAGGAGATACAGTCTCCATAGATTAGGGAAATATCATGAGAAGTATAGGCTGGTAAGGGATGAGCAAGGAATCACGGATGTGGTTCTCGTATGGAAACAATCTACACTCAGATGTATGCAATCATTAATTCAACGTTTTTATAAAAGCCTCTCAACCATTTATGGTAAAAAAAAATTAATGTATCATAGTAATTTTAATTCTCATTTCCTCATATATTTGGGTTTTTTTAATAGATTGTATGTGTATATTGTACAAGTTGTGATACAATTAAAATAAAAAGTCAATGTAAATTTGATAGAGTGATGTTGAATTGTAAAAGGTGGGGATACTTCTTGGTAAAAGGTACATCGAGAATATGATTTGTGGAACATTTTTTTGGAATAGTTTAATGAGATGTATCATGTGTTTTCACTAATTTTTATTATATGATCAAAGGTTAGGTTATGTTTTTTTAGGTGAAAAAGAAAAAGTGTCATAGAACTTTATATTTTAGAAGTAATAATAGTATATTTATAAAATAATTATAATAATGAAAAGAATAAAAAATTTAATAAAATAATATATTAAATTATAAGAAAAAATATAAAATTATTTTAGTAAAACGTAATATCGATGATTTAAGTAAATAGATGGAATTCTTTAATAATAAACCATATATTATAATAAAAAGTTGTTAAAAAAACATCTTGTTTAGAAATCATAATTAAATTGTATTTAAAAAAAATGAGAAGAAGCTGAACTACTCTAGTTACACGTAAAATGATAAATTATTCTCTGATTGGTTCATTTTTGGTCATCCCTTTACCAAATAATATGTTGCCACGTGTTCTTTTCTTTTAATTAACTTCTACCACGTGTTGCATGTTCTTTGTTCCATGTTCTTTTTATTTTCGTTTTTTTTAAATTAATTAATTAATTTAATGATAATTTTTTCATGGAAGGGGGTGGAATGCTTATTCAATATAGTTAGATTTGTTATAGTGAGGGAAGGTCTTTTTGGAAAAGTTTAATGTAGGTGTAAATCATAAGAATAATCATTTCAAACAAAATAAATTTTAATTAAAAAAAATTAGTTTTAATTTAAAAGAAAATTATATTTATAAAATTTATTATTTTTTAATTTATTTAAATGATATATTTAAATATATTAATATTTATTTTTAATTTTTCAATAAAACAAACATAGAAAAAATTGATACAATATCATTCTCCTTTTGATAATAAATTTAGGATTTTAGAGCAGAAATATGTTTAATAAAATAAATATAAAAAGAGATGAAATATCACCCAAAAAATCTCTTAAGATAGCTTGAAGTATAATGATAGAAACATCCAAAACAAATGAAAGCTAATGTTGTGAGAATACTAACGTTTTAATAAAATAGATAAAAAAAACAATACTTAATTATGTATTGGTGAGATGAAATATCCTCAAAAAAATGTCTTAAGATAGCTTGAAGTATAATAATGATAGAAACATCCAAAACAAATGAAAGCTAATGTTGTGAGAGAACTAAAGTTGGAGATAGCTTGGAGTAATAATTGAAACTTCTACAAAAGTGAAAGCTAAAGGTTAAGCTGGCTTGAAAAGATAGCGGTGTATTATATTGTATAATTTTTATTTATTGATGTCAAATTTTTACATGCTTATTATCTTTTCGACCAGCAAAACCACCACAAATCAATGTTTATGGTGAGCTAGTAAAAATACACACAATATTTGGGGCCAAAGAAAAGACTTCAAGAAGGATGGAAACATTATTCTTGTAGTAGGTTGGGATCCAACTCCATGATGATCTTCCAATCCTAATGTCACACAACATGATGACCCTTTTTTTATGCTTGGGACTAAGGCAACATTGTTTGTTGTATCATGGACTTTCAATTATGTAAGCTAGTGTTTTTTAGATGTTTTAAACATGTGGGTACTTTGGTAGATGGGCCACCCAATTATGAGCTTTGACTTGTGGATGCCCAAGTGGACACTCAAATGCTTTGCCTTCATCCACTATTTTTCCTCAAAGAGGTTGTGAACTCCACAATATTAGGTTTCATGGGGCCCTAGAATTGTTGGGATTTTTTGAGCTTGGTTTCCATTTTAACATGTCAAGTCCCATTTAAATGAAAGTGCCAAGAAAGTTGATATCTATTCAAAGATTCCAAAGAAAAAAGGATAAGCGGCAACAAAAAATCAACAACATTTATTTTATAAATTTGTTGTATTGTATTTAATATGTGACATGAGATATCATCATATAATGACCATAAAACCCAAATGAGCTTAAACTATCATACAATATTCGAGTAGGTCCCATAGTGACTTCCATAATGTCACAACTATGATTTCTTGAGTTGACATTGACATGATACAAGTAAAGAACTTTTGTGGAAGGAACTTTGACAGCAACAATAGGATACCTTCCTTGACGTGTGTCCTCTTATACAACTAATTTATGAGCTATTTCCATGCACATTTACATGTACTCGTAGTGACATCTCAAATCAATTTGTATTATTAGCTTCAACAATTATTTTTACATTCTTTTCATCAACAAAGCCTTCTCACCACTTTATTAAACCATTTTCAACCTCATAAGAGCATTCAAATATGTTTTATTAATTAGACATATTTTGTCATTTTTCTATTAGCTCCTTTAGTAGGATAGGGTAGACTCAAGTGAAATCACTGAAGCTATAGGTTCCTCAAGTAGGTGATATTTCTAAGACTGAAACCTAAAGCTAATGTAAAGCTCTCCTGTTTTGTTAGGCCTCGTTCTTCAACATGAGGATTTATGGCATAAGCACTTCTATCAAGCACTTGTCAATCCATAAATATACAACAGCATTGAAAATGTCACTTGGAAAGCAGTGAAGGTCAATCTACTTACATATGGAAGCAATAAATGCTAGAAATGAAGCTTAATGTAAAGAAATAAACTGATGGAAAATGCAACAATTAAAGTAAACTCTTCTCAATCTCACAACTACCCTATCCAGGGACAATACTTAAGGACCTCTTAATAACAGGCTTACGCCTTACTTCTATTCTTTCTCTCCTTAGAAATACCTTGAGGAAATATATACTAGAACCAAATTCAAGTTAAATCTTAAACTTATACCTATCTTGAGTCCCATATATCTTAAGTCCCATATTATTTTTATATAAATATTTTTGGAGGTTTATTTAAAATTTATTTAAAATTCATATCTAAATATTCTCCTATACATAAATAAAAAGCAATTATTTTTTTAATTGATTAATGTTATAGTCTTTTATTTTTTTAATTTGTAAACCAATTGTTAAGCTAAATGCTTATTAAAATTTATGAAACACAAGAATTATATCAATAATGGTCAAATATAACCTTGACTTGCTTATATATATATATATAAAATCTCTTTTATATGTGAAAAAGTTTTACAAGACAATAATACATCTCTTTTTTGTGTAAAAGTTTTACAAAAGCATTGAAGTCTCTCTTCCTAATTAGTTAATGACATGCTCTACAGGTTATACAATATGTTATCCAAATGTTAAGCTAGAGTTGCTTATATGGTAAAATTTTTAAATACAATCAAAGGTTGTGCTTATTAGTGAGTTAAATATTGCATATGCGATATTGAAAATTAAAAAAAAAAAAAAAAATTGCAGGCCTCAAATAACATTTGCACAGTCAAGCATCGGGAGAGCGATAAACCGCATGGGCGAAAAAACGCATATGCGATACTTCCTTATGAACCTTAGCCTTGTGTTTGGGTTCGGGTTATTCTGAACATACCATCAATAACGCATATGCGTTCTTGAGTTGCACTTCAGAAGTGCGTTTCTGATTGCTTAAGTGGCACTAAAAAGTGGAACCAACTTCATGCGAACGCCCTCCGTTAGTTTACAGAGGTGTGACCTCCTCAGAGAAAACACATGTTCTTAACCATTACACTCACTTATACTAATATTACACAGTTTGGAATGGATTTGTTTATAGCATAACATTTGACAGTTGATAGAATTTTAACATTGATACCATAAATACCATTATAATCAAAGGTTTTTAAAGTTTTTTTCAATGGCAAGCTCGCATTTTACAAGGAAAAATGTCCATTTTGAACATCAAATTCTATTATGTTTTGTGTTTTGTCAATTTCTAGTTGCAATGATTTTAACATTATAACTAAACGTCTTGAAAGTTTTTCTCAATGAGTAAGGCCATATTTTACAGCAAAAATGCGCATTGTGGGCATCAAATTCCAACATTAGTTGTTGGACAACCTTTATCTCCTCCGTTCAGAGTATGATCTGGTAAAATGGGCAACCCACTTGACTGCTCTACCAGGAGGGATAGATACACAACATATACCATTATGCATAACAAAGCATAGTGATAAGATACTGAAATCATGGCTTATTTAAAATTTTCTTCTATGTAGCATAGAGAGGGGATGATAGTAATAGTACATATATTGCGCATAAAATAAGAGATATCGGCTATGATATACGAAGCTTTCAAAAAGATCATTTTTGGTGAATACCGAGCTCAAAATATAGGGAATTCAAAGGATTATCTTTTAAAACAGATGAAAGTTAAACTCAATATGAGAAACTTTGCTCTTTTGAAAGAGGTTTTCCAGCTTCGGGTGACAGAAGTGCTATGAAAATGCTAACTGTGTTTAGCTAGTTGCTAATTCTTCCTACATTTAATATTCGAATGCATATGTGCGTTATCTTGGAAGGGATTTTTAAAGTTGACCATTCCTTTTCCTTCCTTGCAACACTGGTAGTTTATTTGTGATCATAGTCAAGGTACAAGGCAAACTCGACACCAGTTGAAAACTTTAGTTCATGAGTTTTTTTTTAGTTTTCCCTTTCCGCCCTCCAACAACAACCTATTGGTGTATTGTTGCACCTTTTTGGGGAAATTGCTAGTATAACTTCATTTCCATTGCATGTACTTCGTATTCAATAAATTTAAGCAAAACGGATTTCAATCAAGCCTTAACATGACTACCGTTCAACCACGCTTTATACAATTCAATATGAAAGATAACTTTTTAATTAGGATGAAGGCTTTCTTTATCTGAGGTTGGGTTTGAAAAACCTTCTACCTATTTTCATCGTCCATTGATCAAATAAAAACGTGACAAGTATGCTGGATTGAAGCTGGAAGGGTACAACTGAAAGGCAGTGGTTTGAACTACATTCATCAAAGCCCCATTACGTCATTGTAAACTTGTATAGGGATCCTTTACAAATTTACTGTTTAGTAGGGTGCGGGAATCGAGGAGTCAGCAGAAAATAGACTTCTTTCTTTGTGGTTTTGAGAAAGGCATTGTACATGCTACACAAGCGTGTGGTGAGAAGACCGCACGCTTGACTCACCTACAGAACGAATCTACTAAGGAAATTTGAACATGGCTTCGGATGCCATCTTGGTGTTAAACCTAACTTAGTTAAACTAAGTGATCGTTCACTATAAATAATTATCTTAATTTAGGCATGGGACGTTGAGAAATTAACTCTAGGAGCTCCCAAAGAAAAGAAGTTAAAGTTTCCTTCTTTTTACTATAATCCCAAAGGAAAGAAGCTAAGGTTTCCTTCTTTTTACTATAATCCTCTTGGGTATTGGGTATTAAGTGAGATATATTCCTATTTAAAGGTTATCTTAATAGTTAATTTTGTACAAAAGTCAAGAATCTCCTAATAAATATATAAAAGATAAAAACAAAAGGATAAAAATATAAAAGACAAAAACAAAGAGAGAAATATTGTTTTTTTAACTCTAAAAATAATTTAATTTTATATAAATATGGTCTCTAAACATATTCTAAAAAGAGTTTAACTTTATATAAATATTGTCTCTAAACATACTTGAAGAAAAAAGTACTAAGACAAAATAACAAATTCTCATTTATGAATAACACTATATATATATATATATATATATATATATATATATATACAATTCTTTCACATATTAAAGAAAATACCAAGTAATTTAAATAAATGCACGTGTATATATTCTACAAAGTGTATTATTATTATTATTATAGTTTCCCTTATATTATGAATGTGTTATTCCATATATGAAGGTTATGTAACAAGTAGAATGCTTATAGGAAATAATAAAGAAGCGATCGAACAACCATTAAGACCATTAAAATATTATTTAAACACTTTAAAGAACGATTAAGAGTGGATCCCGAAGGGAAGATATTTGGCGATTATGAGGAGGAGATGGATCTTTCCAATTAACGGTGGGAAGGGAGATTGTTACATCTCTGCGATTATAATGGTTTGGCGGGGTTAAGAGGACAAATTCAAAAAAGGAGTTGCATAAGGATTGGAGAGCTTGATCCATTCTTCAAAAAGAATTCTGGTACATCCTATATCACAATTGTTCCATTTCTACCAGTTATGATAAACAAAGTAACAATTGCAATAACTTCAACAAAGAGTGATTCATGTAAATTCATGCTTTCATTGCACGTGTAAATTCATTTAATGGTCAAAACATGTGCATTCCTCCTCTAAAATACAGATTACATTTTGAAGTGAAAAATAGGTAAGAATGGTCATAGATGCTTAATACAAAATAGAATAACACTTTGATAATAGGGAATTTAAAATCAAATACTCTACTTCTATGTAGACTTCAAAATCAATTCAAATAGACTTACAATTTTTAAGTAAGTCTACCATGTATTATTTAGAAAGTTAGTCTTTAGTACGTGTTGAGGATAATGTACATTTTCAATATGAATATACAAAATCAACTATATTTACATTTTTAAAGTAATTTTACCATGCAATATTTATAAAGCATTGTAATGTATCAAAAGTGTTGAATTTTAATGTCTATTTTTTCAAAGCTAAAAAGACAACTTTATATAATAAAAATTGTGTCATAGATAATTACAATTCTGAATTTTCCAAAAATGATACCACCTTCAGCTAGCTATCTCAGCTAGACTCAGCTAGACTAAAACATCCCAAGAAAACCAAAGACCCAAATGTCTTGAAAAAAGAAGCTACCCTCAAAAGTCACAACTACTCACCATCATATCAAAAGACTTTTCTCAAAACTGGAAAAATACACTAGCTACATACAAAAATAGTAGTCAAAACTCATATATTACTCAATTCGTTTGAATGATAAAAAAAATCTATTACCAAGTAGCATAGATACCAACTTCATTTGCACATCACATAAATTACCATACAGTGTGAAGTGTGAACATGTTGAAATTTAACATTTATTTTCATTTCTCTGACTTTTCAATATAATATACAAGAACATTTCTCTATTTGTTTCATTACGTTTGGTTCATTTCTCTATGTTCTTACAAACTAAGAGAACATTGCTTACAATATTTATGACTTTAAGTATGATAATCATCTATATTCAAACATCAAGAAATATTATTTTTCAACCGAGAAGTGTTTTTCTTAGGTTGGTTTGTCCATTGTGCACTTATTCTAGGATGAGATATTGCTTTTCAATTCAATTTATGTATATATTCAATTTTTCCTCAACCTTTTATTGCACCTTTTGGGGCAATTGCTAGTTTTAATTGATGCAATGATGTTTTTAGAATATCAAAATGGTTGGTCAAAAAGACAACGAGAAATAAGTAAACAATTTAAAAATTAAAATAAACTAGGAAAGAAGGTAAATGGGCACTAATTAAAAATAAAAAGGTTGTTATTAGAAATAAAGACAAAAAAATATAATAATAAATAATAATTTGGCATGTTTTGGATCCTCTTTTGGAACTATTTTGGATTTCTATGGAATAGAGGTCCCAAATAAAGTTGGATTTCAAATGAAATTGATATTATATTGTTGGTTGAAACTTGAGAGCATGAAGAATCTAAGGTCCCTACCATAGAAGGATTTGTCTTATGGTCGATATGGAACAAACAATCCTATCGTCGAGGCATTGTAGGAATAACTTGTTACATCAGGAAGAACATTTACCCTCATGTTAGGATTTATAAGAAAGATGTGTTCAACTAGTACATATGGATGGAGATTACAAATATTAATGATAGAAAAATATTTATATTAATTTGTTATTTTGCACCTATCAGTTCTAGCATTTATAAGAAGACCAATTTAGATAAAACTTGTCCTTATAATGGCCTTGAACATGATATTTCTAATTTAAGAAATGAATGCAATATCCTCCTAATGGGTGAGTTAAATGCTCAAACAACTAGCAACCAAACTATTCTCTTAAGCAATGCTTCCAACCCTAATCCTCTATGGTTAAACGAAGACCTTAATTTAGCTAGCAACTACAAAAGAAAATATAAAGATTAAGGGGAAATTTTGCTTGGTTCTGAGCTAAGATCAAGCTTTGTAATTCTCAATATATAATTATTTGCAATGGTCCTATGAAATGCCCTAATTCTAGCTAAATGTTTTGCATTCATGGGATTGGAAGTAGTGTGGTTGACTGTGTCATTTCTGGAATCCTTTAAAACAACCAAATAATAAATTTTGACATTTTAAATGACCATGAACATGTGTTGAATCATAGACCTTTAATTGTAACTCTTAACATTGTTATGCATAATAGTCCCATAGAAACAAATTCTCCGAGTCAAAACTACTTAAGCTTCAACAAAAGTAAAGATGATTTTTTGTTTTTTTCAAAATGCTTTAAATAATAATTAGTATCTTCTATCTAGTAAGGGAAATATAGAAGACCTTCATCACAATTTCTCTACAACCATGTCCTCTTCCATTAACAAGTTCTTTATTGAAGTGTTGTATAAAAATGGAAATAGAATGACCAATCATTGGTATGTCAAAGAGTGTCAAATCGTAAGAAGAGAAATCAAAGAAGCTATTGAAGAGTCCCTAAAAGTTAAAAAAAAAACATGTACAAAATATCTCTCATTTAAAAGAAAAAAGAGGACCTATCACTAGAGAAAATTTAGGGTTTAAAATGAGCTCATAAGAAAATGAGCCACCTCGTAAGAAAACAAGCCACCTCATAAAAAGGAGCCATTTAATTTAAGAACCAATAGAATTTCAAGAAAAGAGTCAACCATAATGGTTGACTTAGCATATTTGACATTAAAAAACCCATTTTTTTTAATTCGTATTTCAACATATCTCCTTGTTGTTTTACGTAAATTTCGAGCAAAAGCACTTGTTGGATGCGGAATTAAATTCCGCATCCAACAAATACCCATATTGCATACTTTTGAGGGACCCCACCCCACAAAAAAGATAAATACATAAAAAACCATGTTACTTTGATGTAACATCAAAATAACGAGAAATACATCAAAGTAACACGTTTTTTGATGTATTTATCGTTCTTTGTGAAATGTGGACCCTCAAAAGTATGCAATGTGGTTACTTATTGGATGCGGGATTTAACTTCACATCCAACGAGTGCTCCTGCTTGAAATTTGAGTAAAACGACAAGAATATATGTTGAAATACAAAGAAACTATAGTTTTTTTCTTTTTTCCTATAAAATTCATAAATATTATTTTATTATTTTAACTATTATTTTATTATTTTCCTTAGGAGGTCCATTTTAGACCTTAAATTGCTCCAATGATAAATAATAACCAATAGAAGCTTATTAGAACATGTAATGATGATTTGTTTGGTATTTGTTGGTAAAATATCATTAAAATGAATAAATAACTCTAATATTATAAAATAGAAGTATCCCAGAAATATCATTTAATTAAATCTCTTATAACCATTATTTATTAAAAGAGGTGGAAAGCTATTTATTTCACATGCGTTATGGGATGTAAACATTCCATACATCTTGGTATATAATAGAGATGAAGGAGAACCTTTTGGGTATGTCGTGATATATTGTGAAATCACACATCACATGTTGTGTCTGTCATTTGTACACACATGATTGTGACATGATGTGAAAATGGAGAGTGATGCATATGTGGAGATGCCTTGTATTGTAAGATGAATATTTCTGCAGAATAATAAAGACCAAGTCTTCTGTGGATGTTTCCCCATTTGAGGTTTAACTACGTATATTCGGTGTATTGTTCTCTTGTTCTCTTGTCTTTTGTTCTTACATGATTATCATTGCTTGTATCGATAGAAGGCTAGACTAATATATTTTTTCTATTGATTTACATGTTAATGAAAATGTATTGTTGTATGTTTATGCATATTCTCAATATTCTAACAAAGCTTTTACACCTCTCTAAGATGGATCCTAATAAAATTTGGAGACAAATTCTAACTCACAAAACTAAAGAGAATAATATGATTGTTTTGAAGGAATGTACTTCCTTTCTTAAGAAGCTTTATGAATTAACTGATGTTGTGGACACCATTCAACCCCTTTTTATGAAAGATGAAGTCTTTTCTTTAGAAGATACAGATTTTGGGATTAAGCGTCTTGTAAATGGGAAAGCTAAGGACATCGTAGGCTATCAAGCTAAAATCCTAAAAATGGGGGTGTTTGTCTTCATCCCTCATATCCACAAGTTCTTCATTCTAGAAGTCAAGCAAGGCTTCCCTAAACCTTGCACTCGGAGCCTTATTGTACCATTTTTTGAAAGCGATGATAAAAATAACCCCTTTAATTATAGGACAATTATGATTATCTCTCTCTTAGCTAAGTTATATGCTATTATTTTGGAAAATAAGATTAGCATATGGCTAGAAAGTCAAGGTAAAAGAGCTAAAGGTAAAGCTTGTTTTAGAAGGTATCATTCCACCATAAATCAGGTCATTACTTTCAGGATCATTGCAAAGGAATGACACGATAATAAGATCAATCTCCTTTGCTTCTTTGTCGACTTTAGGAAAACTTTCGATATAGTTCCTAGAAATAACTTATGGAAAATATTAGAAGAGTTAAAGGTTCCTTTCGAGTTAAGGGCCAATGCAATAAGGTTTTATGAGAATTTTATTGTCAAGTTTAAGAACATTGAGGGTTGGTAATAAGATATTAATTGTAATATAGGAGTTAAACAATGTCGTCCCCTCTCCCCTACCATATTTGGTATATACATTGATAAGTTAGAAGGTTGTTTAATAGAGGAAAGATGTGCTAGCACACCATTAGTATGAATTATCATCATCTACCTTCTTTTTCCTGATGATATTGTTCTTCTGGCAAGATGCCCCTTTCATCTTGATAAGCAATTAAGAATTCTCAAGGAGTTTTGCTCTAGTATGGGCATGACCATCAATACTGACAAAACCAAAGTTACGTTGATAAAATCTAATAAGGCCGCTTACGCCCCATTTTTGTGTTATAATAGCAACCTGGAGGAAGTGACTTCCTACAAATGTCTTGGGATTGATATCCACCACAAGCTTAACTGGAACTACAACATCAAGAAAATGAACAATGAAGGTTGAAAATCTTATTTTGGTCTTGAAAACAATTGTAAGTCGACAAACCTTGTGATGTGGGATAAAAAGAAATCCCTCTTTGAAACTCTTGTCATTCACATTCTCTTGTATGGGTGTGAAGTTTGGGGCTACAACCTCTTTACAAAATCTTGGAGAAATATTGATAAAATCGAGAAGTGTTTTATAACATACAATTTGAAAATCAAAAGAAATATGCCATATCCTATTTATTTGATTGAAGTGGGTCTTTCCCCCATTGAGAGCATAGTTATGACTAGGCACCTAATGTACAAGAAAAAAATTAAATAACTTGGGAGACCAAATAGTTTTGAAAACTCTTTAAATTCTAATCAAAACCACCTAACACTCAAGCGAGGTTGGTGTAAAGATTCCATGTCTTGGTTAAAGATGTGGGGGATTGGTGGAAATGTCACTTTGCAAAATGGAGATGATGTTAAAAATATTATTAGTTTGACGTTCAAAGAGAAGTTGTGGTGTGATGAAAATTTAGAGGATAAAAGAGAATTAAGATATTACAAGGAGATCATTAACCCTAATCTTGAACATCAAAATTATCACTCTATTTTAACTAGCATAAAGAAGAAGGCCCACATAGCTAAAATAAGAACGAATTTTCATGATTTATATACTGAAACAAGGCGTTGGACCTTTCCTAAAACTCCACGAGTTGAAAGGATCCGTCATCTTTATGAGACTATGAGCGTTGAAGATGAAAAACACTTCGTCTTAGATTTCCCTGCATACACCCACATAAGATCTTAGTTTCAAAATTTTTGTTACAATGCAAACCTACCCATCCTTCTATCTCATCAAAATTATAGTAATTTAGGAACGCTCATCTCCAAGTTTTTCGAGCACATAAATAAAACTCTAAAACAAACCAAATAATTCGTTACTATTTTTTCTTAAAGTCCAACAAACCAAAACTAGTCTAAATGGACATTAACTATCATCGTATATGTTGGGAGAAAAAAAGTTAAAAAGGAATGCTAATATAAAGTAAATTAAAATAATTTCTTGAAATAATTTTTTATTGAAAAAACATCTATGATGTTTAGATTTAATTATCCATTCTATGGATTGGACACTAACATTTTACTTTTATAAAAGTGTTAATTTTATGGGTTTTTCTTATATTTATTGGACACTAATATGCAGAGTTGTACAATATGGAGCTAGTGTAGGGGGTTTATATTTCTCTCAAGAAAACTTGGATGTTGAAAGTTATGGTTTAGCTTTGAACACCATGTTTTATTATTGTTATTCAATTCTTTGTAAATACATATTTTTAAATTTAGTAGTTTAAACTTGTTATAAATATTCTTGAGGGTTGAACCTCTGATAATATTAAATAAAAAATAAAATAGTTAATCATGTTTTAATTATATACATAACTTATTCTTTATCTCACATCAAAATATTTACTCGATAATTTATGGTAATAAGAACTTGACTTCGATATCGTTGAGAATGAAGCCGAGGATGGGAAGGGAATGATGATGGTCGACACCCTCCACTTTTGACACCATTAAGTCAATTCTCTACATATATATATATTATAAAGTTGAACATCATGATACATAGGCGTTAAAGGTTTCTTTCGTTCTTGGTACATGTTTCTAGAAACAAGGACATGTCTTCAACAAACAAATATATATATATATATTTTGAGAGTGTTTTATATGTTTTGAAGAAATATATTAAAAATATGGTTAAAGTTTATACTGTAATATATATGAGTTTTTTGTTAGGTAAATTTGAGAGTGTTTTTAGTTTTATATAGAAAGTTTTTTATTTATTATTTATTATTATTATTATATTATGATTATTTAATATATTTTTTAAAATTAAATAATATAATAAAAGTAATTTATTATTAATATTTTTTTGACATTATTATATGAATAATCATTCAAGCCACTTTCTTTAAAAATATAAAGTTCACGAAAAGAAGACATCATAAATAAGAAATAGAAATTAGATATAAATAACATTTTTAAAATTAGTTCTAAAATTGTTGTTGTAAATAGGAAAAAAGGTTTTGGATGAATTATTTAAATTTTGTTTTATATAATTATTTTAATTGTGTTTTATAGAAGAATAAATTTTTTAATAATTATGATAAATACATTTGTTAAATTTTGTTATTATGATTGGTTTCAAAAAGTTTTATTTTGCATTAGAGTTTAAATTCTTTTTTAAGATAGTTGGAAGGAGATATTTATAAATCCAATCATGCTAAGAGTTGATGTGACCCAAAATGAATATAATTTTTAGATGATTTTGATAACTTAGATACTATAGAATTGTAACTTTTTAAATCACTTACTAATTTCATAAGCTATAAACAAACTTACAAACAAAAAAACTATAATAAACATACTAACATACCTTTAAAATATGTCATCAATAATAATATGTAAAAGTGATCACATATTTATAAAAAAAAAGAAAATTCAATCTACATTGTCCTCATACATTTGACATATGTCATCAATAAAAAAAAAAACGTGAAAGTGATCACACATTTAAAAAAAGAAAATGTATTTGGAAGGTTCATGTCACACTAACAATATCCTTAAGCAAAATCTAAATAAGTGAAGAATCAAGCTCCTTGAAGATTTTCTAAAAAAATCCCAATGCAAAGAATGTGGATAGCAAACTTTTACAATAATTATGTGGAGACATTAAATTCCTACGAACATTTAGAACCATAAATCCCAATGCAAAGAATGTGGATAGCAAATTTTTACAATAACCATGTGGAGACGTTAATTCCTATGAACATTTAGAATCATACGGAAAGACGTGGTGTTGATTTTTTTATGTGTAAGTAGTTTTTTTTTTTAAATTTTTATTTTTCAATAGAGAGTATATATAAGTCTCATAGATGTCATAGATGTCGTAATAAAATGAATAATATAAAAAAAATGTTTATATTTTTTTAATACATTAAATATCTAATTTTTTTTCTTAAATGTATTAATAAAGTTTTTTTAATTAATTTCTTTTGTTGTGTATTTCACTCAATGTTGTTTTGAAGTAACTCTCTTTGAAAAGTAAAAAGTCAAGAAAATGAAATGACTTGTGTCCAATAGGAAACAACAACTCCCTTAGTCAATTTGTATCATAGAAACCATCCAATGAAAAGTAAAAAGTCAAGAAAATGAAATGACTTGTGTCCAATAGGAAACCAACAACTCCCTTAGTGAATTTGTATCATAGAAACCATCCAATGCTCTTGGACTTTGGCAAATGAGCATGAATGAGTCTCAATATCTTTAAAAATACTATTGGTGAAGCAAATATTTGTTGAACTTTATTAAATGAGCATGAATGAGTCTTAAATTCTTAATATCTTAAAAAACCTATTGGTGAAGTAAATATTTGAGGGTGTCGTCGCTTTCACAGCACTGTGGAGTTATCGTGATATGATGCAAACCAATTGACTAAGATATGTGGTTATGCTAAAGTATTCTCAAATGAAGATCTTGGAGCCTTTTGATGGGGGTATTTCAAAGTTATATTACATCAAAGTATTTTACCTAACACCCTTGTGTTTCAAAGAACAAACTATGTTATATTACAACAAAGTATTTTACCTAACACCCTTGCATAGATAGGGTTTGATGGATAAGTAGATATATGAAAGGTTGAGTTCACTTTTTTTTTTTTGATAAACGAGTGTTGTATGGCAGCGATACATGTCGAAGTTGGTAGGTTAAATTTTATGTATTGAAATAGACATTCCATGCCAGCGGATATTTGAAATTGATATCAATATTTGAATTTGTAAAACTAATTGCAGTTGATTAAAATATTGTACCTTTATGCTTCCAAAATCTTAGCATTGCATAATTATTTTCTATATAGTTAGAAATCAAAGTAAGTGCGCTCTGGCAATAGAGGTGGTGTCCCTACCTTTAATGTAAATTGAAACTGTTGCGATGTCTCTGCATTTAATGTAAATTGAAAGTAAATGCAATGTGTAGATTGCAAATAAATATGGTAGTGTTATAAACATATGTCTTTCAAGTTATGTTCCGGTGCTAGGATCTTCTCTAGATTCATGTAGGTTTCTACCATTCTTGTTCAGCAGGTGTCTTGACGGTGTGGTGCACTAACCTAAGACCGATCCAACTCTAGAGAAACTGAAGGTAGATTAGGGGCTTCATTTATCTCCCCCCTTGCCAAAGGTAGAGTGGGCTATCTTTGATAGCTCTCTAAGCTAAGGGAAGTGACTAAGGTACACGAAGGCGTGCAACTCTGGGTTGGTACCAACACACACTGGTGGCAAGGAATTGGGTCAATTATGTCCCCTGAAGGGCTTAATTCAGTTAAAAGTACCGGTAAGCTCGTGCGCAACCCTTGAAAACTAGTGCAATCAGTAATATTATCAAAACTTTAAACCCCAACAAATGGATGTATGTTCTGTATAGTCGGTTACTTGTATTGCCTAAAAAATATGGCAATTTTGTAGAGAGAAAGGATAGAGTTATTTACCATGTTAATTTTTCCTATAGGAGGTGCTTGTCTTGAAGTGCTGATACAAATTGAACACTACCATTTTTGTGGAACTCTAGAGCCTCCACAGTCACCTATAACTCTGAGAACTGGAAATTATGAAAATACAAACAAACAAATGTGAAAATACAAAGGACTCAACAACTGAAATGTAGTTGGAAGACTAGGAAATATCAACAAAATCATCCAAACACATGCAAGTATGGAAAACATGAAGTCAGGTCCATGCAAATGTAAAATGTAGTCAACCCAAAACACAGTCTTTCAAAGGTTGTAAAATGGTTAAAATGACTCGACTGATCTAATCAGGATATGTATCTGCAAAACCCAATGCCGGTTTGACCACCAGTATGTTGGATATGAAGAGATGGTTGGTGGTGGGAAGGAAGAGGTGGTTAGCGGCAGGAAACAAGGCGATTGGTGGTGAGGTCGCAGGATGAGCCAACAACAATGACGACGCCATTCAATGGTGGTGGTGGTGGCATTCAATGGCTATTCATATAGCTTTTCCAATACCGAGATGCACACCACCAACCCAACAATAACACCTTCAATGTATCGACTAATTGCAAAAATGAGAAAGAAATCAAAACCTTTAGATAACCAAGTTACATGGAAATATGTTTTAAAAAGTTTAGTTAAAAACAACAAACTAATACATAGTCAAAAGAACTAATAGAGAATCAACGTTGAACGAAAACAATATGCCCAACCTTCGATGAGTATAATAATGAACATCTCTAAGACCAGAGGAAGGTTATATAGATATGGGATTACAAAAGTTACTTGAAAACTTTGTTAAGCATAACAAAACAAAAAAAAATCATGAATGAAATGTTTTATATAAACTATTTTGTGTTTCAATTAAATAAAAAAATTAAATTTACTTTGTTAAATAAGATAATGTCCTAATTTTTTTTTTTACTCGTGTGACATTTTGCGTTATAATTCAAATCATTTTCACTTTTTCTACCTCCGTAGATAATGCTTTCTTGATAGAATGAATTCCAAGGTTTGGGTGAGCTAAGAGGAACTTATATGGACATGGGATGACAAATGTTAATTGGGACCTTTGTTAAGCATAACAAAGACCATGGAAGTTTTCATACGAACTAGCTTTTATTAGTCCTTGTCATAGGCTAGCAAGGACTCTATGAATGGCTTTGTCGCTGTTTCAATTCTTTTTCCCGATTACCAATATAAATTATAATCTTTTAACCGAAGTTTTCCATTGCAAAGTATTAATAATGCTTTTTATCAACCAATCTACATAGGTTAGAGTTTTTGTGATCCAATAAGTTAGTTCGACCTCTCATTTGGCCTCATCCCGAGGAAGAGTGCCATTGTTGTTAAAAAACCTTAAGCTAAACATGATATTATTGAATGTTTTTTTATGAAAGGAGAAAATGCTAGAAATCACTCTAGCATTACTTCTTCTAGCATTAAATGTCAAGGAAACATAATATGAAAGGTTGTAGTATGTTGTGGTTACCTTGGTGCACGACCTTGTGCCTACTATGTTGTTTGTCCCAACCTGACATGCATCTTAGCACACGTCTTCAGCGCTACCACTAACCTTCCAAATGTCTTCAAGGATGTTGATACTACAATCAACTCATAGTGGTTGCTCTTTGTCCCTCCTCAATGCCCAGTGCAATGGCATATCGTCTTCTCGACTAGTTTTTTTCGAGCTCTGGTGAGCTTGGCGAGCTGGATTATTCTAGCAAGTTGGATCATCAGAATAGAAGTAGTATCTACTTCATATATTGAATGCTTTATCTATTGAATAGTTTTACTAAATCACATGCATAGTCAGTATCTACTTCCCTGATGTTGTATCTAGTTGTACTGCTGCAAATATCTTATTGAACCTTTTCTGAATGAGTTTGCATGGACTAAATCACTGAATCAAGCATCATAGTCAACAGAGATGGAACATAAAGCAGAACAACGGAGATGGAACATAGAGAAGAACCTTTGCTACTAGCCAATTGTGCATATGCTACCTCATTTCTTCCTGCAGGTACCCATTCCTTGGTAATGACTTTAAGTGTTTTATGTAAAACAAAGCATGAAATGCAGAGAATATTCAAATGCATTCAATGTTTTAGAATCCATTAGAAACCTACTGTTATACAAAAAATCAAATAGAATATATTTACGGAGAAAAAATGTCAAAACAATGTCATAAGTTAGAAACAAACCTCTAGTGCTACCGCCCTTCATCCTTGTACAAAACTCCACTGCATGTGACAGCACATGCATTCGGAAGATCGAGCAACACAATATCTTCTTCAAAGCATTGAAAGGACTTTGAAGTCATTTGGAGACAAATTTATTTTCCAATGTGATTAGGTGAGCCTCGACATTGGTATCCTCAGTTTCCTAGTATAATGCTACAATAGGTTCCAACGAAAGAAAATGTTATCCGAACCAAGGCAGGCGCTATGCTTGATCCCAGGAACATGGTCAACAAAGAACTCTAGTGACAACCTCCATTTATTCTTGCTTCAAAGGAAAGGATTTCATAATATAAATGATTAATGTGGGAAACTCCCTTCATTCATTCACGTAAACCTATTATAATTGCAATGATGTATGGAAATATAACATGCCAAAATACATGGAATGAGTTTGATTTTCATACTATCCTCGCTGATCCTTCCTGCCAAAATGAACCAAATGAAAATTACACAGAGGACTTCCTCCATGGTATTTTCCAAAAAAATTGCTGTAAAAACTTTATTGTGGATTAAACTGGACTTAGAGCAATACCCACCTGAATTTTGATGCAAGATGAAATCAATTGACTTATCGACCATTGGTTTTCTTCTGCTGAACACGCCTCTACAAGATTAATATTACAATAATCATGTATTAATGTTATGGAAACATTGGAAAGCAATTGTCATACCTTAAATATCTATTATGTTTAGCCCGTTGGAGCTAAAACTGCTTATGATTGCTTGGTCATTGTATTGAGATAAAGGAAACACCACTTTCCATTCTTTCGCCACAATGACTATTGCATGCGCTCCTCATAGCTAAGATTCTTGTTATTATTATCGTGGCCATTCACTACATCTATGTGAACTAGCAGGATGTGTTGAAGAGAGTAATCTCACCCGTAGTTAGGTTAGAGAGTTAGGTAACCCACGACGGTATTTACCTAACTGTGGTATTCACCCACAGTAATATTGTTTTGTATTTCCTATTTAAACTCCTCTTAATAATGAGAAGGTAGAATCTTCTGCCCATACTGTTTCTGTTGCTCCATTCTTTTCTTTATCATGGTATCAAAGCCTAAGGCCCGATCCTTCCATTGCTGGGGTAAGCCTTTTCACAGAGTGGAAATCACTCTACGGAGCTTAGAAGCCATTTGGAACAAAGATCTCATTTATTTGTTAGCTTCGCTGCCGCCTGCCCATGCAGATCTATTTGACCATTTCTCCCAGGTCTGCACAAGAGTAAAGATTGCTACCCACCATCAAATTCAAAGTTGAAGATTGTTGCGTGAGCTATTCAGCGTTTTTGGATATTTCCATCAAGTTTGGTGTAGCCGTCAGATCTAGGTTGTCAAAACTCAGCAAGAAAAGATTTGGGTCTGTGCGATCTGTGTATGAAGATAACCCAAGAAACCCATTTGAGGTTTCTTCACCATTAGAGCTCGGATAGCTTGTTCTCCATTTCAGAAATTCCAGCAGCGATATCATAATCGAGTATCTTCTTAGATCTGATCTGAAGGAGGTCGTGCTATCAATCGGAGTTACAAAGAAAAAAAACTCTTCGAGGAGCTTGGATCTAGAGGTTACCCTTTTCCAATCTTGAATATTGATTTCCAGAGTGAGCATCGCTGAAGCCGTTGATTTGCGATTTGGACAGTCAAATTCTCCATTGCTTCCATTGCTTGCAACTAATTTACCACTTTTATAGATCTACCACCGATCGAACCCTAGCCTTCAGATCACCATGCGTTGGTGCTTGAAGTTGAAGCCCTCGGCTCAGACACAGCCGTAGGTGCAGGTGGTCGTTGAGCACGCCGTTCAGAAATTGGAGAGGTGGCAATTGGATTGTTGGCGTTTTGATCTGGTTCATCACCACTTGCGTGCATGAGACACCGATCTACTAGCGATATACCTATTCAGTGTGACCGATCCACCGATCCAATACCACAGCAGAGAAGATAGTCTTGAAATTCGAAGACCATGCTCATTTCCATGAGAAAGACATCGCACCGCCTCTCTCCCACATTGCAAGAGCGGTGCCACCGCCCCTGCTGAAAAAACCATAAGCAGTACCACCGCCTTTCATAGATCTAAACTGCGCGGTGAACTGCGGTCACTTGTACCGATTTCGGGCACCGCGCCCCCCCACCGCCTGTTGAATTTTCACCAGGAGTGGTGCTAATTTAAAAAAAAAAAATCTAGGCAAGTTATTTTTATTCAAAAAAAGATTTTTTTTATTTATTTAAAAAAACGTAAGGGAATTTTTTTTTTATTCATATCCAAAGGCTAATATGAGCTCTTTGAAGCCGATATCCGAACTTGTTCTGACCGAATCTAACTATGAATTTTGGTCTATCAAAATGAAGACATTTCTGCAACTCAACAAATGTTGGGATATGGTGGAAACCGAGTTCACAGAACCTGAAGCAGTTGCTCTGGCCGCAATGAATAATGCCTAGAGAAATGCTCTCGAAGCTCGCAGAGACCGAGATCTCACAGCCACATGGCTGATCCAAAGCTGCATTGAAGAGTCCATTTTCCCACAGATCTCAGGTGCTACTAGCGCATATCAGGCTTGGAATCTACTTGCATCAGCTTACAAGGGAACCAATCACGTTAAAACGGTAAGAATGCAAACCCTACACCTTCAATTTGAGAGTTTGAATATGAAAGAGTCGGAATCTGTAGATTAATTCATGACTAGGGTCTCGAGTCTTGTGACCCAATTCCAAACCTATGGTGAACCGCTAGAACAAAAAATAGTTATTCAAAAGATTCTTCAGTGTCTCACCAAGAAATTTGCTATGGTAGTGACTGCCATAGAAGAAGCAAAAGACCTGTCTAAGTTCACCCTAGAAGAGTTGACTGGATCTCTTCTATCTCATGAAGCGCGATTCACTCAAGAAGAAGAATCGCTGACCAATGCATTCAGCACTCAAGCTTCCCTCAGTAGAGGTCGAGGCAGAGGAGGACGAGGTAGAGGAAGAAGAGGCCGATGGTCTCGATCTACAGAAGATAGAACCAATCACAACCATGAACACTTAGAGCATTCAGAACACTCTCACCACTCTCAGGGACAGAGGGGAAGAGGCAAGAGATGGACAAATAAGTCCAATGTTCAGTGTAACTACTGCAAGAAGTATGGCCACTATGAACGAGAATGTAGAAAGAAGCAAGCGGACCAGAACAATAGCAGAGCCAATGTCTCCAAAGAAGAAAAAGGCTCGTCAGAGGTGATGTTTCTGTCTTATCAACCAACTGTAGAACACTGGAGCTCAGATCTATGGCTACTAGATAGCGGTTGCAGCAATCACATGGAAGGTAAGAAGTCATTATTATCTAGTTTAGATTCCTATGTTATCAGGAATATCAAGCTAGGAGATGATTCTCTGGTTCCAACAGAAGGAAAAGGTATTGTTCCTGTACTTAATAATCAAAATGAAAAAATGTCTATTCATGAGGTGTTTTATGTACCTCATTTGACTGTAAATTTGATCAGTATAGGTCAATTAATTCAGAATAAGTATGATGTTAGGTTTCATGATACATACTATGTTATCTATGATAAACCTCCCAGTAAGAGACTCATAGCCAAAGTTGAAATGACCAAGAATAGAATCTTTCCTCTTAGTCTTAGGAGTGCTAACCTTCCACATCGTGTAGTTCATACAGTTTCTAGTCAAGATGAATCCTGGTTATGGCATTGTAGATTCGGTCATCTTCCCTTCAAGAGTCTCAATCTCCTGCACAAACAGTCAATGGTCAAAGGATTACCGGTTATTCATAAACAATCCAACACCTGTGAGGATTGTATCACTGGTAAACATCATAGGGATAGTTTTCCCACTTCCACATCTCAAGCCAAAGAGCAACTTGAGTTAGTTCATACAGACCTCTGTGGACCCATGCAAACTCAATCCATAGGATGCAGTTTTTATTTTCTGACCTTTATTAATGACTTTAGCAAAAAAACATGGATTTATTTTCTCAGGCACAAATCAAAGACCTTATCTAAGTTTAAAGAGTTCAAGGCTCTCACTGAGAAGCAGTCTGGAATGTCCATTAAAATGCTCAGGTCAGATGGTGGAGGTGAATATGATTCACATGAGTTTTCAGACTTTTGTAAGCAGCATGGCATCCAGAGACAGTTCACCACCAGATACACTTCACAACAGAATGGAGTTGCTGAACGGAAGAACCAGACCATCATGAACATGGCCCGTAGCATGCTGTCACACAAGAAGCTGTCAAATGAGTATTGGGCTGAAGCTGTTGGATGCTCAGTCTAATTGCTCAACAGATCACCCACAGTAACTGTACAAGACAAGATTCCTGAAGAAGCATGGAGTGGCACTAAGACTAGTGTCTCACATCTCAGAATTTTTGGTTTTGTTGCCTTTGCGCATATACCTGATGAACTCATAAGAAAGTTAGACAAGAAAAGTGAGCGTTGCATTTTCACTGGTTATAGTGAATAGCACAAGGCATACAATCTATATAATCCTGTCACCAAGCAGCTTGTGGTGAGCAGAGACGTAAAGTTCATTGAAGACAAATGTTGGAGTGATCCTTCAGACAAACAACATGAATATCACTCATATCAGCTAGATCTACCTATCAGACTTCCAATATTGGAAGTATAGTAGCAAGACGATGCAGCAGATGGTCCACCACAGAACCGGAAAACCAAAAGCTTGACAGAGTTATATGAACAAACTCCAATTCTTGACGAGAATCTTCAGTTTGCTCTCTTCTCCTGTCAGCCCACATATTTTAATGAAGCAGTGAAGGATGCACAGTGGGTAAAAGCCATGAATGAAGAGATTGATGCAATAGAGAAAAATCAGACTTGGGATCTTGTTGACATCCCTGCGGACAAAACTAGTATCGGAGGCAAATGGGTCTATAAGACCAAATTGAATGAAAAAGGAGAACTTGAAAAGCATAAGGCAAGGTTGGTTGCCAAAGGTTATGCACAGAAGTATGGTATAGATTATGATGAAACCTTTTCTCCTGTAGCAAGGATGGATACCATCAGAGCTGTACTTGCCATTGCAGCACAAAATCAATGGCATGTGTATCAAATGGATGTGAAATCTGCCTTTCTTAATGGCATTCTTGAACAAGAAGTTTATGTAGACCAGCCACCTGATTATACTATCAAGGGTCATGAAGACAAAGTGTATAAGCTCAAAAAGGCCTTGTATGGTCTAAAACAAGCTCCACGAGCTTGGTACAATAGGATTGACTCCTACCTCATCAACAATGGTTTCAACAGAAGCAGCAATGAGCCCACTCTGTATGTCAAAATAGAGCAAGGTAAAATATTGATGGTATGTCTTTATGTTGATGACATGATTTACACTGGTAATTTGATGCTTGAAGATTTTAGGACAGTCATTAAAAAAGAATTTGAAATGACTGATCTAGGACTGATGGTGTACTTCCTTGGCCTGGAAGTTACTCAAACTGATAAAGGTATTTTTATCTGTCAGCATAAGTATGCTATTGATATTTTGCAAAGATTCAGAATGGATAAATGTAAACCAACATAAACCCCTATAGCTCTTGGCACCAAGTTAACCAAGAATAGTGATGAACCAGCAATAAACAATACACTCTATAAACAAATGGTAGGCAGTTTAATGTATTTGACTGCAACTAGAACTGATTTGATGTATGCTGTCAGTCTTATATCTAGATTTATGGAGTCTCCCAAAAAATCTCACTAGAATGTTGGAAAAAGAATACTAAGATATGTTGCAGGCACACTTGGATATGGCCTCTGGTACACTCATACACTAGACAGTACTCTTACAGGGTACACTTGCAAGTAGTCTTGATGATAGGAAAAGCACATTTGGTTATGCTTTTCATTTGGGTACAAATCTGGTCTCTTGGGCATCTCAGAAGTAGCCCATTGCGAGCATATCTTCTGCAGAAGCAGAATATGTAGCAGCCACAACAGTAGCTTGCCATGTAGCTTGGCTAAGAAAACCGTTGAAAGATATGGGACACACTCCAAAAGATCCCACTTCTATTTTATGTGATAATAACTTTGCAATACAGTTGTCTAAACATAATGTATTTCATAGAAAAAGCAAACACATTGACACTCGCTATCACTTCATTCATGAGTTAGTCAATGAAAAACAAATTTCTTTACTGTTTTTTGGCTCTAAGGAGCAGTTCGCTGACATGTTCACCAAACCATTGGGAACATCTGCATTTGTATATCAGAGAAAGAACTTAGGCATAGACAGTGCTGATGATGTACTACCAGTTGAGATTAAGGGGGTGTGTTGAAGAGAGTAATCTCACCTCTAGTTAGGTTAGAGAGTTAGGTAACCCACGGCGGTATTTACCTAACTGCGGTATTCACCCACAGTAATATTGTTTTGTATTTCTTATTTAAACTCCTTTGAATAATGAGAAGGTAGAATCTTCTGCCCATACTGTTTCTGTTGCTCCATTCTTTTCTTTATCAGGATGGACCAGGGGTTCATGCCAAGGGTTTCTTCATTAGTAGATTCTACAACCTCCCCGATGCAATTCTTAGAGCCGCTTGCACATCCAGAGTCTGAACAGAAACCAGCAAGGAAGAATAATGCAACAATGTTGGTTTTAGGATATAGATGTATATGTATACATCCTTGGCATAAACTAGATATTCAATATTATAAATTAGTTAGACTGTGAACAAAACTAAACTAAGTAGAGGGAATTTGCATAGGAACTCTAAAATGGAAAGATTTTAACAGGTGGAAATCACTCTTGCACTAGCTAAGAGATCCTTGAAAAGATATCCCATTTACAGGGAAATTAATGGCATCATTTATAGGTTTAATGTAGTGTGTGATATTTTCCCAAAGAGAAAATCCTAGGGATCTCTAAGCCATTAACCTCTTGGTTGGCATGTTTGCACTCATTACAATCTTGCAAAATGGGAGGGTTTAATGTGTCAAAGACAAAGTCAAGACATTCGACAAAAGTGGATGGAGTAAGGAAACTCAGAAACATAGAAATGGAAAATTAAGCATGCAATATCTTACTTGTATCCTTGTTAAACATTTTCATGCTATCATTTAGCAACATGTACTGAATATCTTCATACCTGGAAACTCATCTATTCGCATTGTATCGTGTAAAAATCCTAGGGTCAACAAATTTCTTTATTTATTTTTATAGCTTTATGGGGATACACATCATTTTCTAATTACATGGCAGAAATATTTTAGCTTTCCCCTTTTGTTGTCATCTTCACAAACCCATGTAGCTATGTTATCCACCTGAATGGCACCTCTCTGTCCGAGTGCCGACATTCGCTATGATGGAACACAAAAGGACATTTACGAATTGAGGGTTGCCCAAAACACTATAGATGGGCTTATTAAGAACTACATTTATCATCCATACAGCTGGCTATTTTTACTTTTTAAATATGTCAAGTCCTGTATGCGACTCTTCTTATATGCAACTCGCGTGTTGTACGTGAGTGTCGGTTATTGCATGTCGCGTACAGATTTGTACGCGGGTTACCCTTAGAGCAACTCGCGTGTCATACACGAGTTGCCAGTATTGATACCCGCGTACACCTTCCTTTGAAATTTAAAATAAAAAATCGCGATTACTTGAGATTAGTTAAGCACTTAACCTTAATCACCTTAACTGTCTCAACCTCCTCAACCTTCGAAACTGCCTTATTTCACCAAGTATAAATATAGGCCTTAGGGAGGGTGTTAATCACATACACTTGGAGAGCAAAGTTATGCTGGTGGAGTTTATGTAGAAGTCTTTGGAGCAGTGGAACTTAGAATCCTTTGGTTGCATAGGAGTCCTTGTCTCAGGCGTTGGGTTGTAATCTGAACTCTTTCATTATTGTTAATAAAGAGAATCCTTCTTCCATATGTGTCTTGAATGTCTCTCATATATTGTGGTTTGATAAATATTTATGTTTTAGCACTCTGTATATGATTTATCTAACCTATTTATATATATGTATCATCTTGTATTTGGAAGATTGACTCTTGATAGGTGAAGGAGAAGCATCCCTGAAGGCTTTGGAGGAGAAGCAGAGTGGAAGAGGACAAGCTAGGATCAACTGTCGTGTATCGGGTGAGTCTTTTCTATCCTCCTATTTCCTTTACTGCACTCTAGAGTCAATTGCCTGCAAGTTTCATGAGTATGTTGGTAACCCCAGACCTTCGGTTATAAGGTGTTTATTCCTGTACAACAGAATTGGCGACTCCACTGGGGATCCCAGACTTCTGTAGGTTGTTTCTGCCACCCATGACCAGTCTTTACTTTGAAGTTTGTGTGTGGTCTTTTATCCCGGTTCATACTTATCACAGTGTTTGAAAGTCTTGTGGATTTTTCTTATTTTTTGAGAAAATTTTTGTACTTGTACGCGGGTTGCTCTTCTGCACAGTCGCGTACAGAGGTCTGAATACATGGGTTGCTCTCTTGGATAGTCGCGTATAGTACGTGCCCTTATACATAGTTGCGTACAAGCCTGGAAATAGGGATTTTTTAGGATTGGGTTTGCTTGTCCCTCTCTTTGTGCAATTCCTGCTTGTTAGTTGGCTTTCTTTATGAATACTGTGTTGTTTGTCTGAATACCTTTGGTGACCACACTTTGTGATTTTTTGAAAGCCCTTGGGTTTCTTTTGTTTGGATTGTCTTTTGTTTGCATGCTGAAGTAGCTTGGCCTGTTGGGTTATAGGTTGAACTGTCTCTGTCCGGATCAGTGATCAGGGTCTTGGGCATTGTTTTTCCAGTCTATATTTTGATGATGGTTGGTTTGTCACTTACCTTTATTAGTTTACAGTGATCTTTTGTCATTTTGTGCACCCCAGCTAGGGTTCCTAGTCTCCCTTTGTTGGCTGGTTCTTGGTTATTTTAGCCTGTTTTACTTCAGTTTGTTTGTTTATACAGTTGGTTAGATCCAAGTATACTCAAGTTTTGTGCATTTTATGTGCATGGTAGAGTTTGAGCAATTTTAAAAAGTGACAAGAAAAACATTGTCAAGCTTTTGCATAAGTAGTTTTCATTTCAGTTTTAAAATATAATCTCAAAAACTACAAAAAATATAGGCTTAGTTTCTTTTATCGTTTGCATTAGTTCATCAATATATATTTACAAAAAAGAAGAAGTTTGCTTTAATAGTGGTAATTTGCTTTGAAAAATACACCTTTACTTTTATTTATTTCTTATCGAGTCAAAAACACCATAAGAACATCACTCCATTTCCTTCTGAGTAAGAAACAACCCTTTAAAATGAACGCAATAATTAAAATTTACTAGTAATTTTTGTTTTTAGGGGCCTTTCACCTACTAGCTTAGGCTAGACTTGTGGGATAGGAAGTGTAAACTTCCCATAAGTTTTAAAATTCAGACGTAGTGGACCTTTCTTTAGGTAAATCCTTGACTTTATCGATTGTATCTGGGAAGCTCCTCTCAAACGGGAGTCAAGCACGAGGCCACGTGGAGGCATGGACTAAGGAGATAACCCTATGATTCCTTGTCAAAACGTAAATTAGGACTTTTACGCATTTGAGGATTCTGTCCTAGATAGATTTTCGGGCTCAGCTACCCTGCCCATGCGTACGAGTCAGGCTTGTGACTGTCCCCCCAGACTGTTGGTATAGCTAAGGTAGCCTTTAGTCTCTTGACATTTAGGGTTCATACCTAGGTAAACCGGAAGGCTATTTCTGGTTCACCTTGAACGGGCTTGGAAGGTAACCCTTGTTGTAAGTGTAGGAGGGAGGTTGGGTGATTCCTCCACTTGTGCCTAAGAACCACTTCAAGGACGCCAAGTAATCGTTCATTAGTTTTCTTTGGGAAAGTACATCTTTCACCCTTGTTTGATTGTTTGAGGCTTTAGGATTTTTATAGTGTATGCTCTGTGTTTTTTCCTGTGTTTAGTTGGCCTTAGGGTGTGATTTGTCAAATTTTCAATCATGGAGGACCAACCTATTAGAAGGTCAAGAAGGTTGAGAAACCTTCCTCCTCTCGTCACATTGGAGCCTCCACCTCCACCCCAAAGGCGGAGATTGGGCGCGGACGGTTCATTTGAACCGGTAGGGATAAGTGAAGTTCTAGGTGAACCAGAACTTATAGCTAACTGTTTTGATCTTGATACAGTTGAGATAGAAGACTTGCAGACTGATGAGTTTGCAAGGAATTTTAACACCCCCTTGACTGATTTAAACGATCCTGTGATCGTTCAAGTTAGACCTTTTGATTCACCTGTGTTAGGTGTCCCTGTGGGTAGGATCATGTCTTTTGTGAAAGAAAGTCCTTTTGTGTTCACCTCAGCCGTTCCGGTTGAAGGGGTACTACCTCCCCCGGTAAGTGCTCCTAGATCTAGTATACCTTCTACACCTTTGACTCCAGCGAGCTGGGTGGTTCAACCACCGGTTCACTCAAACCTAGCAGGTACTTCTGGTGACATGGTTACTGGGATCCCCAGTATACCTACTATTCCTTCTTCCTTTCCATATACTACCCAGAGCGGTTCGGTAGGATCCTCGGAATTTGTCCAAGGATTCCCTTGGAATGGGGGGCACATTCCCCCATCCTCTCCATACATAGGCCCATCACCTTCCTATGTAGGAGTGCAGTTTGGGAACCATACTTCTTATGGGAAAAATTTCCAAGCTCCAATTTCGGTCCCGTTTACGAGCTCTCCCTTTTCGTTGTTCAACGGAGGGATATTGGCTCCTGTCTTTCAGACCCCTGTTTCTATGGGGACGACCCGAACTTCTTATACTGCACCTCCCACACACAATCCTGTGGCTTATGGATGGAATCCGTTTCAGAGTAATCTACCCACTTCACAATCGGTGGCAGGGGGAAACCCCACTTTTACCCATGGGCATTCGGGGGCATGTCCCTCTAATCCCCAGGATGGCACATTTAGTTCCCCAGTTCGACCCAAAATTCCTTTCCTGGAAACTTTAAATTTTCCAGATTTGTCAAAATTGATGAATGACCCAGTGAGACATGACCCCTTGTGGCCACCTGTTCCCACCAAATTGCCATCGGACATCCCTAAGTTCAAAGGCAAAGTTGGTGAAGATCCTGGGGCTCATGCCACCACATTCCATTTATGGTGTTCTTCGAATTCACTGAATGAAGATTCAGTTAGGTTGAGGCTGTTCCAGAGAACCTTAACAGGTACCGCGACAAAATGGTATATTGAATTGCCTTCTGCTGCTTTCAGTAGTTTTTGGGACTTGGCTAGTGCATTTCTTAGCCACTTTCAGCTGCCGGTCTGATATGATTTCGGAACAGACTTGTTGTCTACTTTTAGGCAGAAAAAGGCTACCCACATATCGGATCACATCCAAGAGTGGAGGAGGCGAAAGAGCCTTATAAAAGCCACTATTCCTCCTGAGTTCCTTTTAGAGTGGTTCCTTAAATCCCCGTTGCCCTACATATCTAAGGAAGTATCCACCTCAGGAGTGACGAATGAAGAAGAAGCCATTCTCGGGGCCCAGCAACTGGATTTGATTTATTCACAATCTAGGATCTTGTATGAGATCATCCTTGAGGCACCGAGGCCTACGCACGATGTGGAGAAGCCTAAGCCTGGACCCCATGCCGATGGTGTGGTTGGGTCCGTTAACTCTCCCACCGTAGAATCTTTGGCTAAGCAAATTCATCAGTTATCCGTCATGCAGTCTACGGCGGAGGCAGCAAAGGATACCCCCTCCCCCCAGAGTGCAAATGTTTTTGCACAAACCTCTCAGAAGGGAAATCAGCAGCCCGACGGGAAGAAAAAGAAAGGAAAGAAGGGAGAGGGAAATCAAAACAAGCAAAAGCCCACGAACAATGCTGATGGGGGCAAGAAAGAAAAGAAGAAGGTCAAGTTCCCGTGTAAGTTGTTCCACAAGGACCACCTTACTCACCTTTGTCCCCTTATGGATCAAGCCCAGAACCTGCTTAAAGCTCAACAACCAACTGTCCTGAAGGATCCTTTTCCCCAAGGACAGAACTCTGCTTCAGCTTCTAATATAGCAGGGGGCACTCAAACTGCCCCTGACCCAAACTATATCAACATGGTTCGATCTTCGACTTTGTTGTAGACAGGGAATAAAAATTATGAGAAAGAGACTCTTGAGAAGGGTAAAGCTGTAGGTGAAACTTCTAACCCTCTCACAATAGAGAAGCCTGTTGAAACTATGCCGAAGATACCGAAAGGTGTCTTCAAGAAGACCTTGCACAACTCTAACGCTAGGGCTGCTTCAAACTACTCCGTGGCTGAAGATTTATCTCAAACCCCGTGTGCAATGTCAGCTTTAGAGGTGTTACAGAGTTGTCCCGCTCAGCGGAATGCCCTCTTAGCAGCTTTAGGCAGCATGGACTCATCGAGTCTCATGGCGAAATTTCATTTATCCGATGTTAAAATTCGCCTACCTTACCATGTAGCCTTATTAATAGATGTCGTCCATGGTGGTAAGACCATTGGAAGGGCAGTTGTTGATGAGGGTGCTTCTACATGTGTTATGTCCTTGACCTGTTGGAAAGCTCTTGGATCCCCAGAGCTAGTCCCATCAAACACTTTGCTTACTGCTTTTGATGGAAGATCCTTCCGTCCGCATGGTATCTTGTCGGCTTTTGAAATTAAGTTGGCAGGCAAAGCAGTGTCTGTTGAAGTAGAAGTGATTGATGCTCCTTTGGACTACAATCTGCTTCTGGGAAGGAACTGGAATTATGCGATGTCTGCTATTGCGTTGGCCGTTTTTCGTGTAGTGGTTTTTCCACATGAGGGCAAGTTGGTTACTATTGATCAACTTGATTTTACCTGAAAAGGTCGTTTAGAGTCTAATGAGTCCGCTGTGCCATTGGTTGATCAGGTCAAACCTACTGCACAGAGCTTGGGGGCTGGAATGTACACATCACTGATGGGGACGTTTGATCTTCCTGCCCTGGTTAATTATATCGGTTCTACTATTGTGGGGAAGTCCATAGCTACGGTTGTCGATAGGACTGATCCTTGGGTTCTCCCAACCCCTCATGAACCGGAAGTGCCCTTATCGACAGTGGAGGTAGCTTATCAAGCTATCACTCAAGCCACTGTTGATCCCATTCCAGATCCTCTAACAGTCTCGGATGATCTAGAAGAAGTCTATTTTCCCGCATGGGTGGAAAAATCTTCGCACTCTATAGATTGTTTAGACATGGTTTTACCTTCTGATGAAGCCATTCTAGCAGCCATGAGTGGGCATGGTAAGATTTGTGAGGATCTTCATCATTGATCCTATTTTCTTCCAGAACTAAGCAGAATAGAAAATCAAGAGTTTCGTTTGAGACTGTTAGAAGATGTTGATATACCTATCAATCCCTTGCCTAGGGAAGGAATGTTTGCCGATGGGAATATGGCAAATATTTCCACCACTATACCTATTAACATCTCTATGAACCCTGATGTCGTGGAAAACATATATATAGGTGCAAATTGCTCTCCTAAAGAGATTGCCATCTATACTGCCCTTTTTAAGGAATTCCGCGATATCTTTTCCTCATCATATGAGGAGATGCCAGGCATAGATCCATCGATTGTTGAACATGAAATATGAACATATCCTGATGCCAAACCGGTTCGACAAAAGTTAAGACCTTTTAACCCGCACAAAGCGGTGGCTGTGAAGGCAGAAGTTGAAAAGATGTTGAAGGCTGGTTTTATCTATCCCATAGCTTTGACTGAATGGGTATCCAACCCTGTTCTTGTTGATAAGAAGCAAGGGACTATTCGCGTCTGTACAGACTTTAGAGACCTCAATAAAGCCTGTCCTAAGGACAACTATCCCACACCATTTATAGACCAGATCATATATGCTTGTGCGGGAAGTGAGGTGTTTTCATTTATGGATGGCTTCTTCGGATACAATCAAATTCAAATAAAACCGGAATACCAACATAAAACTGCTTTCATTTGTCCTTGGGGTACCTTCGCGTACAAGAAAATGCCCTTTGGATTGAAAAATGCTGGGGCAACCTTTCAACGGGCTATGAAATTTGCTTTCCATGACATTAAAGCCATTGTCAAACCATACCTTGATGATCTACCCGCACATTCTCATAAGAGGATTCAACATCCAGATCATTTACGGTTAATATTTGAGAGATGCAGACATTATAAAATCTGCTTGAATCCCCACAAGTGTGTATTCTGCGTCGAGTCGAGAAGATTACTCGGGTTCATTGTCTCTAGTAGAGGCATCTAGGTGGATCCATTGAAAGTTGAGGCCATTGTAAATCTGCCTCCTCCTCGTTCTCTCAGGCAACTTCAAAGCCTGCAAGGAAAGTCTAATTTTTTTCGACGTTTTATTGTTAACTATGCCAAGATCACTAAAGGTTTCATGCGCCTGCTCAAATAGGATACCCCATTTGTATGGGATGAAACCGCACAACTTGCTTTCGAGGCATTGAAAAAAGCTTTGCTATTGGCACCCTTATTACGTCCACCAGATTATTCTAGGGATTTTATATTATATCTGGCTGCGTCGGAGTCGACCATTGGGGTAGTACTAGTCCAGGATGACGATAAGCTTGTAGAGCATGTTGTTTATTATCTTAGCCGTGCTTTGGCCGGACCTAAGCTTAGATACTCCCACGTTGAAAAATTATCTTTAGTAGCTGTTTATGCTGTGCAAAGGTTACGTCACTACATTTTACTGAGGACCACCACAGTAGTGGCGGATGTGAATCCATTCCAATATGTTTTATCTCGACGGATTGTTGGGGGGAAATTTAACAAACGGATAGTCATTCTCCAAGAGTTTGACTTGGATTTCCAGTCCACTAAGTCTAAGAAGTCCTTAGTTTTTGCTGAACTTATAGCAGAATTTCCTACTGAAGAAGATGTAGTGGTTGAAGATGACTCATTCCCAGATGAGCACATCTTCTTGATATCCACCTCTGATCCTTAGTATGGAGATATTCTTATAGATCTCCAGACTTTGAAGTACCCTGCAACTTCCTCAAGGGAAGAACGACGTAAATTACGCCTTCATGCGAAGAACTACCTCATTATAGGAGATACCTTATATCGACGAGGGGTAGATTCCGTCTTGCGTCATTGCCTTACCCATGAGGAAGCGGAGATTGTCTTGAATTATTCCCATAGCGGAGCATGTGGGGGTCATTTATCTGGATTAGCAACTGCCCAGAAAATATTACGTGCCGGTTATTTCTGGCCCACGATTTTTAAAGATTGTGTGGAAGCAGTGAAGCGCTGTCATCCATGTTAGATTTACACCAGGAAAATGCGGTCACATCCTGCTCCGTTATTTCCCGTTGTCTCGGTAGGCCCCTTCATGAAATGGGGGATTGATTACGTGACATGCAACCCAGCATCAGCTGGGGGGCATAAATACATCATTGTCCCTATTGACTATTTTACAAAATGGGTAGAGGCAATGCCTACTTTTAAAGCCGATGGGGAAACAACAACTTTCTTTGTATTCAATCAGATTATCGCACGGTTTGGTATACCCAAAGTGATTGTCACTCACTGACCATGGCAGCCATTTTCAAAATAACATGATGATGGAACTGACTACTATGCTCGGATTTAGACAAGAACATTCATCTTCATACTCTCCGCAGTCAAATGGTTAGGTTGAGGCTGTTAACAAAACTTTAAAAACCATCCTTAAACGTACAATTGATGTAGCCTGCTCTAACTGGCACATCATGCTATATCCTAATATTTGGGCCTACCGAACCAACGTAAAAACTACTACGGGTTTATCCCCTTTCCAACTCATTCATGGAGTGGAAGCAGTTACTCCGATTGAGTGTGAAATCCTGTCTCTAAAGATAGCCATTCATGTGTTACCTGATACGACTGAGCTTGAGGAACATCTGGTACATTTAGAACACCTTGATGAACAGCGTAGAGATGTGCTGACTGCTAATCAAGCTCATAAAAATAGGGTCAAAACTCAGTATGATAAATCGGTCAAACCTCGGGTTTTCTCTGAGGGGGAACTTGTCTTGCTTTGGGACCAAGACAAAGAACCCCTGGGGGTAGGAAAATTCAAGGCCATGTGGTTAGGACCTTATGTCGTGTCAAAAGTATTGAGTAAGGGTGCATATGAGTTAGTTGATTTTTATGGGAACAAGCTGCCTGAGCCTAGAAATGGGCTCTACCTAAAGAAGTACTATGCTTAGGCTTAGCACTTTTTCTTGTATTTTTATTGTATGTATTTTTATGTACATTAGGTTGTTGGTTTTGTTTTTTATACTATCTACTGGTTGTTGCAGATGTCTTTTGAAAGGTATATAGGGTTTGTTGATGGCACTAGCCGTCACACTTGTAACCTAGCTTTGGCAGCATGGGTTATTTATTCTCCCTCAGGACAGCTTGTTGCCGTGGGAGGCGCTTGTCTAGGTCCTGCTTCTAATAATGTTGTTGAGTATAGGGCTGTAATTGAGCTCCTATGGGATGCTTTGTCATATGGTATTACCCAGCTTGAGGTCCGTCTGGACTCTTAGTTGGTGGTTTCCCAGCTCAATCGGAATTATCAGGTACGAAATCCTATTTTATTACGTCAGTTCATGCAAATTCGTTTATTGGAAAGACATTTTGAGATTATTACATTCAATCATATTCCATGAAATCATAATTCATTGACTGATGCATATGCTAATTACATTTTAGATTGGCATCTCACACACATTTAAAAATATACAGCAAACATATGAAAAACATTGTAAATAAACCGTCAACAAACAACAAT